>QANX01001964.1:44292-142250 GCA_003254975.1 Ochetophila trinervis | reverse complement strand
TAATAGATGATTTTCTTTCATAATATTGATACGTATTTATAGATACAGAATGGTTGGTATGAATTGATTATTTTGGTATTGTGAAATAATTGTATGTGGTAGGTTTTGGCGCGCAACTATTTCGCGACACCTGCTCCAATGGGTGTCGCTGAATGTGATTGCCGCGTATATTTTCCGCAACGCTTTACAAATGCCCGTCGCAAATGTATTTGGCGCGCAGATTTTCGGCGACACTTGTGGAATGCCTGTCGCGAAATGTATTTGGCGCGCTTATTTTTTGCGACACTTGCCTTGCCGAATTTGTGTCGCCGAATATGCTTCGCGCCACATTTTTCGCGACGGTTTTTGATCACGCGTCGCGAGAGCTGATTTCACGCACATTTTAGCGACGTGGCTGCGTCGCTATTTTGTTCAACTAAAGGCGACGCACTATGTTTGTGTCGCCGTTAGTTTATCGTGACGCAAATTTTTTGCTTCGTCGCGCATTTAGTGTCGCCGATTAAGGTTTTTGGCGTAGTGGGTAACGTAAATGGCAATTAAGCCAACATGCAAATTTCCATAAATTGTACTTAGCACAATGCAAGCTTTCATACAAAACTGTCATATATAGGACCACTATCTAAACCAAATTAAACCAACAAACGAAACACCATAAGTCCCAATGAAATTTTTTAGAATTACAATGAACACATCAGAGAGTCCACATAATTTTTCGTACACTAAGAAAACCTAAAACATGCTCAGCTTATTTTATCTAAACAAAAACTAGCTTCAACAGTAAACATGTTTCACTAAAACAAAAATTACGCGCAATATAAAACTTACACAATCTTGAAATTTGTATGCAAATTAATAGACAAAAAAAAAAAAAACCACATACAAAATTTCATAATTTTTGGAGTTCATATGACCCTAAAATATTGAAAATTTGATTTCTGTTCGCGTTAAAAAATTCCAACATACATTTACACATTTCAAAACTTCATTAAAAATAAAATACTAGTTCAATTTGAGTGAAATAAAATTATACACCCTCCTCAAGATGTCTAGATTATGAAGGATAAAAATTAGGTCAAATTCATAAATATATCAAATAATTCATTAAACACATGTTGTCCACATGAATACATTCAATGTTGACTTTTTAAGTAAAACAAATATAGTTTAGAAAAATGCAATTAAATAAATACAAATTCAAATGCAACGATATTTATTTCAAAAGAACATTATGAAAGTCTAATTTTCAATGATATACACCCATAAATATTTGAAAAAATTTATAAAATTGAAATAATAAATTTTCGAACCCGGACCAGATTCAACATAGCATAGTAGGGTTAGATTTGGAATAATTATAACTAATTCTAGAAAACTTATTTTGAATTATTCAAATTGGAAAGTTTTGATTGGGAAGTCTAGTTTTTGGGATAAATCGGGTTTTGAAAAATAATAAGATTTCGGGGTAAAAAGTAGGTCAGAAAAAATATTGTACTTGCAAGACAAAAAACACGTTGTAACAAGTTTAATCAAAACCGCATAAATCATTTTATACAATATCATAAAAGATAATATCCTATCATACAACGTATTAAGAATCAATTAATTAAACCATATATCATAATAATACATCATATCTTAACATACGATTATGGAGACGAACATAGATTCACACAATACACACCTAATTGTACTTTAGCACTACGAAAATACTTGAATAATCTCCTTCTAACAATCAAGATCCTCCTTGATTGATCCCAACTAAGAAAACAATAATCAAAATAAGAAGGTCTCTTAGTATTAATCTAGAGAAAGCAACTAAAACTTATTTGAGTCCACATTGAAATCGTTCTCTCTCACTATCTCTCTGCCTCCAGAGAAGTAGATCTACAATCATAAATAGAATTGGAAACTTAAAGATTTTTTAAACCATCTAGGTTTCTATACCATTCGATAATAATGATTTATATTTTCTTTATAATTAATATCTCATTATATCTTTGACAACTAAATGAAGATTTAAAATCATTAAATCCTTGTTAAAAGTCAAACAAATAACAAACATTTTAAAAAAAACACATCAATTAATCATAAAAACAAAAAGGCTATTTTACTTCGATTATGGATGAAGAAAATGAGGGTAACAATGTCTTTTCATAAATACATGTAAAAGTGGATATTACAACATAATTATTTTAAGTTTCAAATTATAAAAATTTAAAATAATATAGTTTAATTCAATATGGTCCAACATTCTAAACAAGTAAAGATGTATATTTATAAAAACAAATATTTAAGGGTCCGTTTGTTAACGCATTCAGTTTTTGTTTCTAGTTTTTAGTTTATATTTTTGCTAAAAGGAAAAAAATGAAAAACAATAACAATTTTTTGATTTATTTTATGCAAAAAAATTATTGTTGATAATTATTTTTATTTTTTAAAAAACTTTACAAATAAATTTAAACAAATTCATATTCAATTATTGTCTCAGATTCCGACCTTGATCGGGCTGTTCTAGGTTCTGGCCTAGACCGAGCTGCCCCAGGTTCTGGCCCGGATCGGGGTGTCCTAGATTCCAGCCCGAACCAAGTGGTCCGGGGTTACAGCTTCGACCTGGCAATCTCGAGTTCCGGCCCTAACTGGGTGGTCCCGGGTTGTGGCTTCGACCAGGCGGTCCAGGGTTGTGGCTCCGACCAGGCAGTCCCGGGTTCCGGCCCCAACCGGCAGTCTCGGGTTTCGACTTGGACCTGACGGTCCCGAGTTCCAGCTCTGTTTGAGCAATTCGTTGTTTCGACCACATCTAGATGTTGTTAGTATGGGCAGTCTCATATTCAAGTTTTGTTCGAGTTGTCTTGTATGTTAGCATTATCAAGGACCCAAAATAAAAACTGAAAACTGAAAATGAAAATGACTTTTTAACGTTTTGTTTTTAAAAAAAAAAGTAAAAATGATTTTTAGTTTTAAAAAAATAAAAATAGTTATTAAACGCATTTTTATTTTTTCAAATAAATAAATGAAAATAGTTATCAAACGCATTTTTAATTTTTGGTTTTCAAAAAATTTAAAAATAAAAACTAGAAACTATGAATGAATGGATTATGTAACGACACCTAAATTGTTTAATAACTCATTTTTAAATGACTTTTTGTAGTGGATGTTCAAGATTAATGAATATGAATTTTAGGTATCTTTCTATGATGTTTTATTAAATTTGGGAGATGCTATATTATAAAATTATGTCATTGCATAACAAATCGAAAACTATACTGTTTAAAATTTTTCTTCAGTTCAAATGATCAATTAAATCTGGTCTTGAAGATTGAGGTCAACAAGTTGAAACCAGCAACAATTTGACTAAATTAAATAAATAAAAATTGTCTACTGTAAAATTTGGCACTTACCTTAAATTTTCGTGTTCTTTTTCCTTGAAAATGCATTTTTGAGAAAATATTTTTGAATTATGCCATATCAACGATATAATAAACGTCCGACCAAAAAATACAATAATGTCTATTTTACGTACTAAGAGGAAACGCAAAAAAAAAAAAAAAAAAAAATATGTGGTTGATTGCTTTCGGTTGCCTCCAGTTTGACACAAATACATGATTTGCACTTTTATTATACTCGATTTTCATAAATAATAAATTCAATTGTTCAGCTAAATTTAATCATTAAAATAATAGTCAAAATAATATATAAAAAAAATAGATATAAATACAAAAGCTAAAAGTTTTTGTAGATTTATCGCCCGTATACCCCTTATAAAATGGAGGAGATCACGTGAGTCTTCGCATCTTATTTCCTTTTCTAAATTTTATTTTTCTATATATATATATATATATATTTTTTTTTAAAGTCATGTTATTCATAAATATCTTGGAGGGTATTTGTGTCTTCACGAATGCCCCAAAGCTACGCAATGGAGTTGGACCTGACGTTAACGAGTTTTTGTAGTGACGTCAGATTTAGACAAGAATTCGGCGTCTCTAACGGTCGACCCGTCCACACGTTAGACGATTGGGGCCCACTCCATTTCCAGCTCTAAATTCGGCACGCGGTTCAGGTTTTGCTTGCGTCACCCGATGGCTAACGACGGGACCTTTTATCAAACTAGCTCCTCCTTTGGAGAGAAAGTTCTATGGGGCTGTCCCACAAATCTAGCTGGTATGACCGGCCAATTAATTTTTGCAACCATATTAAATTTTCATCCGCTTTACTACATTATTTAATTTAAAATTGGAACAAATAGAAAAACATTATCATTTATCTATTCTATTCAGCCACAGTTTCACATTTTTCTCTTCTCCTTTTTTAACTATTTTTTTTATATTCATCTATTTTACTGGAAACCAAAACTAATATTATTCAGAAAAACAAGAGCAAAGAAGCATGAGTCAACAATGGTGAAAAAACCTTCAAAGCTTAAAGATTTACATTGAGGTATGTAACCCTAATATAGTTTTATTTATTTAATTTTTAGAGTAGAAAAATATAAGAAAAAAATAAATTTTTGGGTACAATCATTATAAAGAAAATCTAACAAAAAATATCTATTTTTTCCCTTAAATTCTAAAAATAAAAATAAAATAAACAAAAGAGAAAGAGAAAAAGAAAGAAGTGAAAAAGATAAAGAGAATAGGAGAAATGAAAAATGTGTGGAAGAGAATAATAATTTTACTTTTGTTGCCGAGAAAGAAAAAAAAAATGATTGAATAAGAAAAAATAATTTCAGTTTTTTAAATTTAAATTAATTGATAAAATAAAAGTTAAGTGATAATTTAATAGAAGAGAGATAATGTTCTTTTTATTTCAAATCTAAATTAAATGATATAATAAAGTTAAATGACAATTTAATGCAGTGGCAAAAGTTAATTAGCTGTGGAGATAGCTCCATGTAAGTTTCTCTCTCTGCTCTCTGTGGGTCGGGTAAGCTATTTGTACTTAAGCATCTTTAATAGTTTTTTTTTATTAAAATTTATATGTTTATGTAGCAAAATATTTATTGAATAAAAAATAGCTATTTAAAAATAATATTTAATAATTGTGTTCAGAATAAAATAATAGTTAATTAAAATTAATAAAAATAAATAAAGTTGATAAGTCAGATTGTCTAATAAACATTTTAAAAGTAGATAGTTTTGTTGATATTTTTTATTTTTTTATACTATATTAGTTTAATAGACTATTTAGACAGAACAATTAGAGAAGATTTTTAAATTAGTCTGTCTATTATTTTATGTGGCAAAAATTTTGAAAAGTAGAAAAAACTATTGGAGATGCTCTTATACTTGTATCCATCCCATTCCAGTGCAATAATAAATTTTAATAAATAAGAATAATGGAAAAACATTTTTATTTGGATTTACTATATTTTAATAAATTTTAATATTGTATGTTAATATGATACTAATTTATATGTATTTTTGAAAGTTTAAATTTATATAGTTTAATATGAAAATTTAACGAATTTAGTTTTGATAAATAAATTTTGATTCGATTATAACGTAATTAAAATGAACACCATATGAACCTATACATATTTTTAAATGGTTTGAGTTTGTATATTTTAAGACAAAAACTTAATGGGTCGAGTTTGAGTGAATAAATTTTGACATAAACACGACATGATATAACATGAATAGAACATAACTAGACACATTGCCAAGTTTAGGTTTCACTATGAAATCTTTGAAAAAAGTTACTCGAAATGGAATCAAATATTATTTGTTATGAACAATATTTCTCGTTACGGACCAAATATTAAATTTTATCATAGTGGGACTCAACAATAATTTGCTAGACAAATCTATTAGAGAATATATATTGATCATTCTTTTGAAACCTCTAGGTCTTTTAAAATTTATTAGGAAAAAGAAAAAAAGAAACAAAAATGAGGAGAATGACTATTAATTTTGTATTCATAGTTACTATTGTATGAATGTTCTTTTTAAATAATTCATACGAGAATGACTATTAATATTTAACTTCCAAATTTGAATTCAAATAGATCTAAAGATAAAAAATTTCTTTCCCCAAATTTAACATGTACTTTAAATTTTTATTTTGAAAAAGACACTCTTATCTAAAAATCAAAGAGGGTGAAATTTCATTTTTATGTTATGCATGTCACATATGGTTTGGACGTGTCCTATATATAGTCTAAATGGTATATATATTTATTAAGTTGATCAGTTTGGAAAATTTTGTGTGTGATCCGAATTTAAAGATATGGAGTACTTTTCTGTGGATTCTTGGAAGTTGCCTTTGGATTTAGAGCTGCTTATCCTGATTTAGCCGGCACTAATATTGATGATGGAAATACAAATACAACAATTTATATAAATTTTAGTGCTTGAGCATAAGCACTCCCTCTCCAGAAACATTAGTTGCAGGTATTTGTATTTCCATCATTATAAGAGTGCTCAAGCCACGGGTTGAGAAAAAAATTTTTGGAAGAAATTTTTATATGGGGATTTCGGCCATTATGCTCAGGTTCTTATTGATGTGGATCTTGCAGCTAAATTACTTCAGAGTTTAATTTTGGGTCGCGAGGGCTCATGTACTAAGATCTCGTTAACTTATGAGAATCTTCCAATTTTTTGTTTTTTTTTTGAGAGATAGTTGGTCATAATTTGACATGTGTCGTATGATTGGACGAATAAATGGCAAACATGACTTTAAAGATATTGATAAAGTTACGTCAACAATTAATCCTCTTGCAAAATCTGGATCTTACAAGGTTGTAGGAAAGAATGACGGCGGATTCGAGGCTAGTCCGAATGGTGTTTCTTCTCTTAATAATGGTGTTAATGATCAACAAGTGATTCTACGAAGTTCACGAAACATAATGATTCGATGCCTAGTTTGGTGGATACTACCCTTTTAGTTTTGGATCAGTCAGATTCAGGACAGCAAGAGAACATGACTATCGCTAGTGGTCATGAAGATGCGGAAAAGCTTGTGCTCATGAATGTCCAGGATTCAAGCATTGTTGTTGGGCAAGAAGTTGAGACTGAGACTGAGAATATGAATTTGATTCCTTATGTTGGGGGCACAAATGCTCTGTTTGGGATGCAAGATTGGATCGGACCATATATAGCTGGCATGATTAGATCAGATTAGATATAACAAAATTGAATTTATATCATATCATGTGTTTAGTGCAGTTTCATATTAGACAACACGAATTGATATTTTATGTTTGGTGCAATCTCGGATTAGATGACATAATTTGATATTATATGTTTGGTGTAGTATTGAATTTGATTGTCATAAAATAATTTATATTTATAAAATATATTATAAAATGTAATTTTAATTATTAATTTAAATAAACATGATTTATAGAATATATTGTAATATAATTCTAATTACAAATTTAATGAAACATATTATTATATCATTTCAAAAATATTAAATATAATTTAATACAAATATATTGTAATTGTTCATAACAGAAAAAGCTACTAAATTAAAAAGAATAAAATAAGCATTAACTTAATACATATGTGCTAGTATACTCATAACAACTACTCTAACTGTGCAACCGACAATTAAACTAATGAAAAATGAACATTCATTTATGCTTCGATAATTGGGTGCACTGTGATTAACTTCTATTTCAATTATAGATCATTTATTATTATTTTTAATTGTGTGTTCAAAGTATGAAACATAAGTTATTTCTGTTTCATCTATTGAATAATATGATTTCTATTGAATCCATGAATTTGTTCTTAACATTCTACTCATGAGTCATAAATCATTGGTTGTTTTCTTTTGAACACAACATATACTTAATGGTCTGCCATTACAAGTATCTACGTATACATAATATGTTAGTGTAATTTCTACTATATAAATAACAAAAATACTGGACACATTATAAAATAAATAACTATAACACCATTATCATTAATATTTTTCATATCCATATAAATAACATAAACTAAGCATTCCATACTACTAATGCTCACATCAATAAAAATGAACATTATATACAAGTAATGCTCATGATAACATTTCAAAATACTTAGACAAAGTTTTTTCAAAATCATGTGCATATTAACGTCCATCAACCAATAGATGAACCTCCAATCAACTCAAAAATCAATTCAACCTTTTCTTCATCGTCATCTAATCCATTAAACACCTCAAATTTGTGTGGCTTTCACTAAAAATACTTATGGCCTTAATTCTAACCCCAACCTCCTAAGTTCAGCACGCACAACTTATTGCATTTCTTCAGTAAGCTTCAGACATATAGAATCAATTAGTTTATCCCTCTGTTTTCATATTCACCCATCATTTTCTTCAATGATTCAGCAATGTTATCCAACCCATTGGTTATTTTATTAGATGGTCTAGATCTCTTTCTACGATTGGTCTGCTGAGATTGTGAAGTTTGACCAACTAACATTGAAGAATTTTCCTCATTTTATCCAATATCAATTGGACGAGCTCTAGTCTCAACATCATTATGAAGATCTGCAACCATATTAGCTGGAATTTTAGCATCTCTGCTAGTTGCACGATCCAATCTAAATATATTAGTCAACCTTTCATATATGGAAAATGGTATATCCCTCTATTCATCATCATCTTTGTAATTATATAAACATAAACGGTTAGAACAAAATTAAAACATAAACTTTGATAATTAAATTTGTACAAAGTTTTTTTATTCAAACATTCACATAGTCTGCCCAAACTTCATCACTATCTACTTCAATACACTTCTTCATGTCATTCAATCCAAAGCCACTTTTGTTTAACATATAAAAAACGATTCCATAATCTTTTTTTCACTTATTCATTTTTGATTCAATATGTGGATTGGCTTTCAAATCACATCCTGGACACAAATTTGCTAAAGATTTTTCAATAAATTGAATGTGCCAAGTTTGAAGGTACCATTTTCAGTTCGGTACCCTTTGGCCACTTCATCATCAAAGATATTCAACAGCGTGTCCTCCTTAATTTTACTCCACACACGCCTATTAAACTTTATTGTTCGTTCATTGTCATGACTGCTACTTCCATTATTCATTTCTAAATCAACTTCACAATATAGCAAAAAACCAAAATATCAATTACAAGAATATGATCCAATGCTTTGTATTCAATCCAACTAAAATATTCAAAATTACATTTTACTACAAGTTCATAAAAAAAGAAAAATACATAGAAGTTTATAAAAAAAAAAAAATTACATAGTGGCAATCCCATAACAAAAGAAAAATAAGTAGTACAAGTTCCATAACAAATAAAAAACATATACGCAAGAAAAAAAAAAGTTCTAACCCTTCCTTTTTGCCCTCCATTCATTATACATTTGTGTAGCCAAATTTTTCCTTCCACTCACTCCATTCATTTGATGCCTTAATAGATCTTGTGGTGTCGCTGTCTACTATTGGTTTGACACCTTGCATTTCATCTAGCTCAAGTTCAATTGGATCACTTGACATTTCTCTCATAATAAGATTATGTAGAAGACAACATGCAGTGATTATTCTCCCTTGTATTTTGATTGGATAAAAGGATGGACTCCTTAATATGGCCTAACACTTTTTAAGTAATCCAAAGCACCTCTCAATTACATTTTGTGCAGAATCATGCTTCATGTTAAAGTGTTCCTCTCGGTTTTGTGGTGCACAACCAACTCTCCACTTTGAAAGGTGATAATGTGTCCCTCTAAATGGTGGAACAAAACCTTTACTATTTGTGTATCCAGCATCCACAAGATAATAATAACCTAACATAAATAAATCATAATTAATTTTTAATTTTATCGAACAAACTAAATATTGTAACAACTAAATTTAAACTCCATCATAATTTTTTCTTACCAGTTGGAACTTTTAACATATTTGGTCTACTAACAACATCTCTGAGGACTTTAAAGTCAGAAGCTGAACTTTCCCAGCCAGGTAATATGAATATAAACATCATGTTCTGATCAAAAACACCTAATACATTAGTAGCAAACTCTTTTTTTGTGTGTTTGATATCCAGGCTTGTCTATATCATATGCATGAACCATTATGAATGTTTCATCTAGTGCTCCCAAAAAATTCTATACAATTGATTATAATAAATTTAATAAGTCATATTACATTTATTTTTATGGTAATATAACAAACATGCTAATGTATAAACATACCTTAAAAGATTTCCATCTATCATTAGTGCAGTTAATATGCATTGGTTCTGGAGATTTTAATAAGCTACTTTGCAACCGCAATACTTCGTTCAACACTGAGTTGAAATACCCACTAATAGTTTCTCATGAACGCTTAAATCTATTTCCAATGGTTCGGTTCTTTACATGATGAGAAAGTACGTGTAAAAACATACACACTTGTTCCTATGTACTAACCAAACTATCATTTTTAAGATGTATATCTGCACGTAGTAATTCACATAGAAAACTGAATGTGTTCGTATCCATTCTAAGTTGATTGACACATTCAATATCACTATGACCTATAATGACACATTCAATATCACCATGACCTATAATACAATCCAAAACACTCAAACGAGTTTCATACATAGTGAATGTACGATTTTTACGCACATACTTTTCAAAATGCCTATGCACCAAAACATAGGCCATCATTACATGCACCAAACAAATAATTATCCTTTCCAAATGCATGTTCGTTGCAATCAAGTACATTATACTCTTTCTTTCTTTATCCATTTCTAACACCCTAAAAAAAATCATAATAATGAGGTTATGAAGAAGAAATAATTGTTTTCTAACAAAAATGACAAAAATGCTTTTCGAGACCAATAATTTAAAAAGGCACAAATTCAAACAATAGGTGCTTGTTGAGCATTCAAAGGCCATACCCAATTCCCATACAATTAAGTTATAAAAGCAGTGATAGATTGTATATATGGAACTCAGAAACAAGTTTTTTTTGGAAGAAATATGTAATTCTTTGCCATGAGAATTCACAAGCATATAGTGAAAGATTACCGAGCAACTGTAAATCAATACATTGGAAGAGTGACAAGCATACAGTGAAATATGTATTGATTAATATATAGAGCTCAGTCAAGCATTTACACAAATACTAAAACGCCATGAGAATTCACAAGCATACAGTGGAAGATTGTCGAGCAACTGTAAATCAAATTGATTCACTCAACAACCTTTTCAGAAGATTGCCGAGCATACAGTGGAAGATTGCCAAGCATATAGTGAACGATTCACTCAACAACAACCTTTTCAGAAAAAAAAAAGCAAGAACAAAATTTAATAAAACAAATAATTGAACAGGAAAAAAAAAACTAACGAATATTCCAAATTTGCCGAGCAATTGCAAATCATGTAGCTTGGGTCCAACCAGCTTTTTCTAAGCGTTGTCTTTCAATTATATTGAATAGAAAAAGTGTCAAAAATCAAAGTTTTCAAAAGCAAGGCAAAAAACTAAAAACAAAGATATCACATTCATAAATGTTTTGCCCTGAACTCTGAGTTGGAAAGGATTTGAAATAATTGCAATGAAAAAAAAGAAGAAAAAAGAGAGATAGTTATAATTTAGAAAGAGAAGCTTCTTCTCTTGAAAAAATTGATTGGAAGAATTATACTAGGTCTGTGTGCAATATACAAATATTACTTGTGAAATTGAAGACAAAAAAAATAGAGATAGGCTAGAGAGGAGGATTGCAAGTGAATACGAGATGGGAGAGATATGGTGAACAAGGAAGGAAAAAATTTAACGTGACTGATGCGGAATGAGAAGCGTCGAGAAAGCAGATATGAAGTTGAAGATTACCGCGGCTGATGAAAAGAGAAAAAAAAATTGTACCAGATAAAGGAAAATTGGTGATTAGCATAGAAAAAGTAGATTTGGTGGGGAAAACCTAGAAAAGTTTTCGTGGATTAGAACGAATACTTACCTGGAGAAACTGAAGCCCGAAGCGAAGGGAGAAACGTGAGCAATGAATGAGAGATTTTACAATCCCAATCTGATTCTTAGAATCCCATGTACGAGAGTAGGATTGGGAATCCGGTTAAGAAATAGATTAAATGAAGGACCAGATTTCCTAATCCTCCAGAATTGCAGCACCAAACACCGGATAAGGGAGTTAGTAGGATAAAGAAATCCAATCTCCTCCCTTATCGGGCATCCCAAACACTACCAATTAAAGAACATCCAATTAGATGAAGATCACATGGCTTTGGTTCCTGCTGAGATTCCGTGTACTGATTAGGGCAAATTGGTTGTTGTTCCTATTACAGATGATGAAGATCCTTGGTTAAAAATTTCTTATAAAAAAAGCTGGAATCAATGTCATCATTTGAAGAACCGAAATGGTCCTAGGAATATAGGGGTCCGTCATTCTCCATATCCTTATAGAAAACTTAGTTTTTTATTTGTTTAGTTGTGTTTGCCTATTTGGGCTGATTTTTCTTTCTTTCGAATTGTTTTGTATGATTTTCTTTTTTTATTTTTATAAATTTGCTTGCTTGGGTCGGTGACTCATGCAAGTAGCCTATTATGATTATGGTTGTTGATGTTGTTGTCAAATTGCGCTCAATATATCAATTTTATTGAGTTTTGAATTTCTCATATCTTCATGAAGGAAACTAGATCCCTGAAATTCATTCAAAGATGACTGTTTCGGAGACCTCATAATTTTGGAGCTTCCGTCTTCCTGATGCTTGTGCTGCTGCGCATAACGATGACCTTTTAGGACTAAATTATTTTCGGTTTACTTAACTGGTTGATGTTTTTGTGGACTTTTTTTTGGTTTTTGCTTTACTTTTGTATGGTTTTTTTCATTGTTTTTTAGAATTCAATACTCTTTTTTTTTTTTTTTTTGCAATTTTCTCCTTTACGATTTTTGTGCATTCATGTTTTAACGAGGCTGAGTTGGTTTTGATTATCCATTTTAGGATGGCTATTGCATTTCTTTGTATGACTTTTCTTATTAATTTTATTTTGCTTGCTGGATTTTTGAAGTTCAAAAATGTGCCAACTTAATTGAGATGTCTTTTTTCTTCTTTCCTACTTGCGTCTTATTTTGATTATTATTATTATTATTACAGTTTGAGTGGTTCTGCAGGTTTTCAAAAGATCAAGGATTATTAGTGCCTAATTTGCAATCACAAAGGGCAAAGAGCGATAAACATGATATTTTAGGAGACAACACTGCAAATATGCAAATAAGCCTTAAAGTTATAGTTTTCAGTTAATACATAAGGTAATAATCATAGTGCAGAATATTGAAAGCTCAATAAATAAATGACTGGTTAGTTGAAGTATTGTTGTATAGATTGATTTAGTTGCAAATACAGAACAAAGGAATATCTTTGTGGTGATCAAGTATTGAAAAATTTCGCTGAAATTTTGTTTTTTTTCATGATATGGATATTAATTTGATGTTCCAAAAAAATGGGTGAAATTTTCATAATTTTCGTTAAAGTTTCTGAAATTTTCATGATATTTCTGTGATATTTTTGCATCGAAATTTCCATGGTAATTGCTTCATAATCTGGTCAAAATTTTCATAATTTTCGTTGAAATTTTCTTGAAAATATAAATTGTTAAATTGTTAAATTTTAAAAATATGATATATTTTTATTAAATATTTGAGCATTTGTTTTAAATTATAATTATTTATTGATAACATATTTTAACTAATGTCGTATAATTAAGTGAATTGAAATTTGAAAGCAAAATTGAAACAATTTATAAAAAAAAATGCAAAACAATGATTACAATTTTAAAATAAAAAGAATAGTTATAATTTAAAAAAAAGATGAAGATTATTTTGGTAAAAATTTTCAACAAATTATAAAAATTATTTGATTAAAAGTTTAGAACCCACCTCGCCTAATCATATAAGATATAATTTATCCCGTAAAATATCTATAATTATAAAATTTTAATTGTCAGAACTCACTTCACTTCATATTACACTAATACAATACAAGATGACGATCATGAAAGTAGAGAATGTGGGCTAAAAATTGATGCCATAGGAAAAGATTATATGCGTAGAAAAATGGGTACAATGGAAATATCACAACAAAAAAAAGAATATTTTTCTACAAATTTTTGATCAATGAGGATTGAAGGTGAATATAACCCTTATTTAATGGATGGTTATGGAATATTATCAAGTAATAACTTATGGATACATTCTCAAACTTAACCATAAGGAGTTAACAGTTATGAATAGAGTCAATCAATGTCATATCCATATCATGACTATAGACAAATACAATCACATGAAATATTAGATCCATATGGTTGGCATATTAACAATTACATGCAAAATTATCAAAGAGATGTGCCTTTTGATCAATATTTCTCTCAATACACAACTAGAAATGAGGATGAAGAAGAGAGTGAAAATTTTCAACCACTAAAAAATTCTATGTGGTATTAACTCATATTTAAGTAATTATGTATTTGTATTATTATTCTAATTAATGAATAATTCATTACTTAATTAATAACATTTTTGTTATTGTCAATGAGTACTAGCTATAAGTCTCTTAATTATGATAAATATAATTTTTGCTCAATATTGTTTCAATTTTTATAGTTAAATTGATAAAATATATAATAAATAAGCATATTATGAGGTTTCATTAAAAAATTTTATATTTTTTTTATAAATTTTCGTCATTTTTTTTTGTATTTTTATCGATATTCTGTCGATATTTTTATCGATATTTCCATATTTTTGACTTCCAATATTTCCATCAATACTGATATTTTTATCATTGATGGTCATATCCACTGTCCCTTATCTTAATTTATTTTATAATTTAATACTCGTGTGATGATCATCAATAGAATTATTGCCGACTGACAATTTCTAATTAGCAATGTTTAATTATATATTGATTTTTTATAACCTTTTTCAACAATCACTTGAGTTGTCAAATATATATGAGTTTAAATGGTAATTGTCAACGGTGAAGACAAATAATTTTTTTTTAATTTATAAATTTAAATGTCAATTGTAATCTCACTTTAATATCATAATAGATTTATTTTTATAAAAATTAATAATTATAATTATATAACAGTAGAAATAAAAAAAATTCAGTCTCATCCTTGTTTTTATTAACTTGTTTTTTTTTTTTCTAAATTTTCTTATTAATTATAATTGTTCTTTTGAATTTGCTTACTATTTGTTTTGCTAAAAATTAAACTAGTTACAGCCAAAACAGAAAATTATTTCGTCTACATTAAGGTTTGAATTATGAATTTGAAAGTATATTTTCTTTGGTTTTGAATTTGCTTACTAGCTGGACATGGATAGTGAAGATTCATTGAGCTAGTTTTTTTAGATCTCTCCTATTGGATCAATGTTTGATCATATGTCACTATTCTGGTTACATATGGAGTCAGGCCCCACTGAAATAGCCATAGATTTCACTTTCCCCATCTTTTTAAATCCTTTATTTTTTAACTTCCAAAGCCACCAAGATATATATAGTCAACCAATAAATGGAAAAGTGGCATTGTCAAATCAAATAAAAAGAAAATGTGAAACAAGAATTCCAAAGTCATTCTGGTTGTTGTAATTTCAAGGTCATCCACCCATATACCTCAATATATAACAATAATGGACACGTATGTATGCATATGTGTGTGTATATATATATATATATATATTTGATCTTATGGGAGGTATATAGTACTTTCAAGTTTATTGTAGAAGATATCCTGACAATGTTCTTTTTATTTAATGATATTATATTTGTTTATTATTCTAGCTAGCCCATTTTCTTTTACATCTTAATTTTTTTAATTAAAAATTAACTATTGAAAAGTAAACTCATATATAGGATAGCCAATTAAATAATCACCTTCAGTTCTATTTTTAGTGTCCGCATGTCCATTTCTCCAATGATAAGCTTAAAAACTATCTCTTTGTAGGAGATTAGGTAGACCCGTTCCATGTATATAGACATGTATATCAGCCCGTTCCATGTATCAATACGTTTGTCAAATGTATTGATATATTGGACAAATCATTCATCCATTAAAGATGTAAAATGATGGGGAGTTGGTTTCAGTTATAGATATAAGATTTTTAGCTTTTCTAATTTTTATTTACAGTTGAGTTTATGACTCATTTCAATGATCGGGACAGTTAAATTGTGAAATACATTGGTAAAAAATGTTGGTAAACGGCACTACTCAAGAATAATTTGTGATGCATTAGGTCTTCAACAGCATGACATTGTTCCCTTAAGATCTCATTTAATTCTTCTTAAAATGGATTTTAATAAGTTTTTTCTGTTTGGAAGTATAAATCAATTGGATTCTGATAAATGAACTTAGGTCTTATTGCTTTCTTCAGTTGTTAATTAACTTTCATGGTTCTCTTTTGCCATTCTTTTCAAAATCTCCTTGGCAGATTCCATTTGGGTTTTATACAGATATTTTATTTTTCTTTATGTGATGGAGATGTCTCTCCCTTTTTTTGTTTTACTTTGTAACTCTAGTATATCACATTAGGATCCTAATTACTTTTTTTGTTAACTTCAAACAATGTTCCAAACAATTAATGTTTCCTAATTACTGATTTCACTACGAGAAAAACGGGCTTTTTGTGACAGCCGAAAATTAGTCACAAAGCATGGTATATGTGACGGATTCGTCGCTAAAAGCACTTTATCTGACGGATAAAAATCCGTCACGAATCCATCACAATAGGTCCGGCACAAAAAGTTTAGTGACCATTAATTGTTCATCTCGTCATAGAAAACCTACGTATTGTGACGGTAAAAAAGGTCACAAATATGTTAACATGCCGGAAAAATACCGCCGGCAAAGATTTTGAGACGGCATATAGACCGTCACAGATTAACCATCAGTGATGGTTTTGTGACAGTGCCCCGTCACGAAAACTTACATGTGACCAAAAGTAGACCGACACAAATAATATTTTTACCTTAATTGTGACCGTCACAAGTTAACAATTGTGACGGTCATGTGACGGTGTTTGTCACAATAACCATAATGTGACGACATTTTTTCCGTCACTCATTGATACATTAGCTTGTGCAATTCCATTTAGTTTCGAATATGGATGTTTTCACAGTTGACGCATTGTGACGGAATTGTGACGGTGCTCCGCCACAATAAAGATACTGTGACGACCATCAATCCGTCAATTTTAAACGGGCTTGGGTGTGTTATTGCATTTAATCTTGGATATGAGTCGTCACAATATACCAAGTGTGACTATACTGTGATGGAGGACCGTCACATTACTCGCTCGGTGATGACTCTTATGCTGTCAGTTATTAGTACTTTAGGTTGTCCAATATCATTTGGTTTCGGATATCATCCGTCACATGTGTTCCTCTGAGACGGATTTTTTTGGCTAATATATTTATGGTTTGCATAAATTTCCTTTAATCATCTTCTTAATATTGATATGGCAAAGTAACTTAAAAAAACAGCACATTGAATATGATAAGAACAAGCTAAAGTTTATATATAATGTATAGTTAAATCCTTTTTGCTTTGCGGTTCATTTAACACTAACCAACACTATGAAGGATTAAAAAAAATTTCAACGAATCACTGCTGCTTAAGCATGATTCCTTGAAAAATTTCCCAAAAAGAGTCCTAAGAATCCTTCATGCAAATACCATATAATACCAAAATAGCATGCATGCTGACAATTGCACCATACACAAGCATGCACAAAACCTTCCAGTCCCATTAACAAAAATTTATCCCAACTTAGACATCATTTTCCCTACCACACATTATTTCAGTTTCAAAACATGAAAAGGCATAACTCTACATACATGTCCTCTTCATACTCGATCACAAGTCGGGTAACCTCCTACATTTACCTGCACCATTAAATGACCTAAGCATGCTTCACTGTATAATACTAAATTCATTCAATAGTAATGTAAGTTAATAAATTTTTGAGCTGTACCTTCAATGTCCTCAACTGTTGGTGTAACATCCCGTTTTTCAAAAATATTAAAATATTCAAATTTGGTCAAGTTTGACCATAAGTGGGACCAGAGTTGACTTTTATTGTTGACAAGTTTAAGCTTTGAATTTAGTATCGTAGCGTAGAGCTCGTCGATACGAGTGCGTAGACTAGTAGTAAGTTTGATTCCGAGTTACGGTTTAAGAGTTGTGGCCAAATGAAATTCAAGGGCATTTTGGTCTTTTACTAAATAAGTTCATTTAATCAAAAATTTCGGCTCTCCTCTCCCACTGCGCGCACGACCTTTCCCCTTCTCCCTGCCCGGCACCAGCTCTCCCTCTCTCGTTACTGTGCCGCCGGACCTTCCAACGGAAATTTCTCCGTTTTCCGACGACGGCGAGCCGGCATCACACCCGGAAAAGGAAGCCCTCCGTCTTCTCTTCCCTCTCCTCTTTTCCCCGACCAGATCCGTGCCCATACCGTACCCACGCGGCCAAAGCTCCTCGCCGGAAATCCGACTACATCCGGCGACGGCGAGCTCGTCCACCACCCGGGAAAGAAAGCCCACGATCTCAGCTTCCCAACCCGACCGGTAGCAGCCCGTGGAACCCCCTGTATCGCCGGAAAAAGGGAGAAAACCGGTGGCCTCCATTTTCGCCGATCGCCGGTTTCCGGCGATGGGTTAACCCTTTTCCTCCTATTTTGGACCCTCTGAGTCCGAATCCGGCCTCCTTTCGTCCCGAATCCCGTTCGTTTGAGCGGTGCGAAGAGGGCGTGTTCGGCCGAGACTTTCCGAGCATTTTCCGGCCGACACCGGCGTCAATTGGCCAAGATAAGTTGATTTTTGGCTTACCCATTCCTCAAGCTTTATTTTGATATATAATTTGCAGATTATTGATAAGTATGTGAAATTCTGCTTCAATTGAGCTAGATTTGGGTTAATTGTGAATTTAATATCCCAATGGTGATATTGTGGTGTTATTTATGCTTCTGTTATGAGTTGTATTGAATCAATTAATAGATCATTTGGATCTAAAGAAATATATACTCAAAGTTTCATTAGGAACTTGTAGGCTTGTTTGGTTAGTAATAAATTACTAACTTGTGTTTAGTTTGAGACTGAGATTCTTGCTTTCCTTTTATGATCATAATTGTGTATATGGTTTAATGAATTTAGTGATTCCATATTTGGAATTTCTATATATATATATATATATATATATATTCATATTTAGTATTTGAGATTAAGTATGCATTTGATGTGTTGAATAATACTAAGTTGGGAATATATTAGTTGTATTAGTATGAATACAAGAATAGAAATTGGCTTGGAAATGAGATTGTGATTGTAATTGGATTCCATATTTATTTGGAATAAATATGGAATTGATGGTATTGGAATGATTATGTTTTGTTGATGAAATGATATGGATTATTTGATTTTGGATTTCTGTGAAAGTGATCTATTCTTGAGATTGTGCTTGGTTGCCGATGAGAGGTAACTTGAATTGTGATGTGTACTTTGGGTAAGATGAATTGCTTTGTGGATTTCATATTATTGATTGTGAATGTAATTGACCTCT
Source organism: Ochetophila trinervis (assembly GCA_003254975.1). Taxonomy (NCBI): domain Eukaryota; kingdom Viridiplantae; phylum Streptophyta; class Magnoliopsida; order Rosales; family Rhamnaceae; genus Ochetophila; species Ochetophila trinervis. Next base: position 122,727 of record QANX01001964.1, on the reverse strand, counting down.
GTATTTAAGGAGAACCATTATGAAATGTATAGAATGCATTATATGGTTGTTTTCTTTCATTTGGTGATTTTGCAAATGAAATTGATATGAATTTATGAAGCTTGGAGTTATGATAAATGATTATCGTGAATGTGAGAATTGAATTGAACATTTAATTCTTTTTATTTGATTTACATTCATAAAGTAAATGTGTGAATTCATAAATGCATGGCACCAATGTGGTGACTACTTGGGCGATGAGTATGCCGCCGAGTAGGGTGTAACAAGGTTGGTGACTACTTGGGCGATGATTATGCCGCCGAGTAGGGAGGTTTGATATTGGATATACTTGGGCGATGGTTTATGCCGCCAAGTTATTGGGCGATGGTTCATGCCGCCAGATTATTGTGCTTGGGCGATGGATTATGCCGCCAAGCTATGGTATTATATTATATATACATTTTTTATTTTAATATATGGAAGGACAATAGTTTTTCACAGAAAAGGTTATTACCCGCTCGGTATATGATGATTTGTTCACATATATGATCTGTGGCGTTTCACTGGGGTTTTATGGTTAGCTTACCCGCCCGGTATATATATGATGTGTTCATATATATATGATCTGTGGCTTTTCACTGCAATGTCCTTCATATATGGTTATTACACGCTCGGTATATATGATTTGTTCATATATGCGTCTGTGGCTTTTCACTGATATATTCTATATACATAGTGATTACTCCTATATATGGTTTGAATAGTTTGTTGAAACTAAAAGTGATTTAAGTATTATTAATGTTTCATTATTCTAATGATTATGCAATATATGAAATTAATTATAATTTCTATATGATTGATTATACCTGTGTTGGACTTATGTCCTGAATAAATTGAGTGGTATATTTGCATTCTCTTTATTAAATGCAAAATTATTTTAAGAACTACAGGTAGCTTGATCCCTATTAATAAGGGTATGTAGGCAGCTCAGATTTTATACTGAGTCCAGCTGCGAAATATATATATATATATTTATTTGACTGTTAAAATTATTTACCGAGATGTGGTTTGTGTGGAAATGTGTGCTGGTAGATTGAATTATGTATAGGAATGTGTTTTTTTGCAGGAATTACAATTATATGTATTTGGGGAATGTTCCAAAAACAGAGGAAACTCTGCCGAAATTTCTGTTGAATTTTCTGGCATTTAGGAGTTTTGGTTGTAGAATTTAGTAATTGTGATGGTAGTTGACTGCTTAGGGACTTAGTCAGCGTGATTAAGTCCTGCAGGCAGGACTTGGGTAGTGCGGTCCTGACAGTTGGGGTGAGTCTGACTTTCCCATCCCGGTGTCAAAGACTCCACATGCCCTTGCAATAACCTGAATTTAGCCTTAATTTCTGCAAAAAGTGCCTCAAGTTTTTGGTTTTCCAGCTTCAATGCTTCATTAAAGGCTCTTGTCTGTTGCATTTCTTTTTCAAGAGCATCCATATGAAGACGTGATCGTTTGGAGTGATGCATTAGGCCAATACCCATCCCAACTTGGTGTCCGCGTTTTGGAGGTATAACTTTGTCAAAAATTTCATCGGTTGACAATTCTAAGCCCTCCTCAGAGTCTCTGAGTGTAATCAATTCCTCCTGCATAATAAACAATTTCAGCACACCACATATCCATATCAACTAACTACCAATTTCAGATTGCCTGCATTACTTAAGGAAAGTGCCCAAATAAATTTTTGTGTGGTAAATGTATATGGCAATCAATATAAATGAGTTCCAAATTGAAATAATACACATTGGTAGTAATATATATGTCACATATTAGTTGGAAGGCACAATTTAGACCAAATTCTGTGTTTTGCAGCAAATTTGCAAAACTTTTTTCCAAATTTTTTGTTCAACATATAGTTAGTTTTGGAGTACTCACATAAATCCTTTCCGACTTCTCATCCACCCATTTCTTCTTAGTTTTGTTATAGTGGGTGGTATACCACAAATCATACCGGTCCACCGATCCATCCTATTCAATGATTATGTACAAAACATTCGTTTCATCTAGCTTCAACAAAGTCAAGCATAATAAGTGCATCGAACATGTATTTATTAAATCACCTCTTGTAGAGCCTCATTTGCAAGTCTAGCAAACGACTTAGTTCCCAAACAATGATGGACTCGTTCAGCACCTCTATTCTTTTTGTTCGTTTCACTCATTTTCTGCATACCGATAATGCATTTTTAAAAATCAGCAATCCATAAATGTGAACAACTACAAGTTTACAATCGGTTTCTCTACCTTGAAGTTATCGGATTTGAATCTCTCAACGCACAGCAGCCATTCATGCAATGCAACTTCTTTTGGACATGCAGCGATTATGTCTTCCTCGGTCACACATTGGTCATATTTCTCTCTCAACCTATATCTCCAACTCCAAAATTGCTTCTTCATCTGGTTGTGCAGGACATCATAATGGTGTGCTGCATCACCGAAATCGAAATACTGCTAGATGCAGCGGACCAAATTAATGTTTAAAATAAATATAGCGTATAATGTGTAAATTCAAACAGCGAAAGTTAGTTACTATCCTTAAGTTCACCTTCAATCCGACCATTATTTCTTCCTTCCTATCGGTTGGTACGTCACTCCATTCATTGACATGAGGAGGTGCTTTGCTCCTAATTAAAGCCCCAATTTCAGTTGTGAGTTGTTGAGAGAAGTGATCGACGAATCGCATCACATTGGGTGGAGTTGTAACTATCATGTTCCCCAAATTGGGGCTCGTCTTCCTTGCCACTGAAAGGCTTTGAGTCAGTCCTCGCGTCCTTGTCTGTCCGGTGGCTGCAAATGGATGTTCACCAATATATTACATAACCCCAAATATATTGACAAAAATGAAAATATATATATACCATTCACCTTTGGTATTCACATTCATTTGTCAATGTATAAACATATTCATATTTACCAGTAGATGATCCAGCACCAGTATTGGTAGAACCTCCTACTGCGCTTTCCATGCCAACACGGGTACTCCTAGCCAAGCCTTCATCCGTATCAGGTGGCATCGTTTCATCGTCATCCACATTTGCGTCATCCCCCTCAATTTCAGGTATTGGTGGGACGGAATCCTCGTCAATTAGAGACGATGGACAAAGTGTATCATCACCATCATCGTCAGTCGATTCAATCCCAATTGTTTCGTCCTCTGCTGCTGTCTCCACATTGTGTTTCCCATGGACAGAGGCTTCGCCCAATTTGCTGCCTTGCCTTGGGCTTTGTAAAACACGCCTCGTCGTTTGACCGACACGCTCCTATTAAAACATATGCCAAAATATGTTGACTTTCACATAAATGTACAGCAATGTGTTGATTTCAAAAATTAATACAATGGTAATTAATATTACCAATAATAGTCACACAAAAACATCCATACTTTGTACATTATGTTTCAAATATGTTTCATAGTTAGTTTTTGGACATGTAATTTTAAATTCCAGCCACACATAATCAATTTACATATTGAAAAAGTTTATTATGCAGATTACAAAACCTTGCATGTTTGAACCTCAAATATGCTAAGTATTTTGTCTTACTTTTGATAGGCGGATGTGCTATGGAATTATCATCGATCTTCCCAAATAGCTGAACATTTATACGTTTCCGAGGACTCCAGCGTAGTGGCGGCAATGGTTGGGAGAACGCTATTGCTTTTCCTATATGACAGCGTTTAGTTCAAACTCGGTATTATGTCTGAATTCAGTCACTAGAGTTTGAATTATGAATGTTGTCTATACCTTTTGTATTCTTGCCTACAACTTGATTGGTTTGTGTTGGCGTCGGCTCATGTACACATGTAGGTGTGGTGCTATGAACCTTATCTCCTCCCCGTTTGCGCACACTAACCCAATCAGATCCTACAATTAGTTTAAAATATATACGAGTACTAGGTTAGTGCAATAACACTTAAATTACAAAACTTTGTTTACCACTTGCTTGTCAAAATTGTGTGCTTGCTAAGTGCCGAACCTGTTTGACCCCCTTTCTTATGCAAAGGTTTGGCACTGGATTGCCCTTTACGCAACGGTACCTTCTTTCCAAACATTATACCGTTCCACTGTATGTATCCCCGTTAACCTGCAATCGCAACAAGTAGTCACAAATAATTAAGTTAACAGTCCCACAGCAATAAATTACCATATACAGACATGTTACAATTGTATAATTCACGGGATATATTGAGAGCAACACATTATAAACGATGATGGTGCCACAAATTACAAGCAAAAGTTTATATGCAGAAAACAATTCAAAGAGAAAAAAGCCACATATTACAAGTCTTATTACAATGCAAATCAATCCTAACAGCCCCATTTTAGAAGCCTTTTTTCAATGGAAAAACATTGGTGAATTTCCAAACTTAGTCATTAAATCCACACTTACATATATAATCACAGTACAAGCAATGAAAGTAAATATTGTCAAATTTTAATCGTCATTGGAGTAATCCGTTGATGATCCATTATCAATATTGTCATTTTCATAATGCACACCATCATTTCTCTCTATCCCCGTTACATTAACAAGTATACGATTCATGTCTGTCCTTGTCCTATGTTCAACAACGTCATCCGTGAAACTAATGTCCAGTTCATCATCGCACTCATTTTGTTGATACAGATTGTCATCCGATGGATCAATAGCAGTTTTTGTTACTTGGACATCGTACAAGTTGCGTGGTTGCACCCGCTCAACAACAACCCACCCTTTTCCAAGCTTTGGGTCGGGTTGATAAACAACCTCATCCGCTTATGCTGTGAGTACATAAGGGTCAGTCTTGTACCAAGTCTTTGAAACTTTAATGCTTAAAAACTTAAACTCATCTATGTTGACTCTTCTTCGACTACCAAGATCCCACCAATCACACTTGAAAACAAACACTTTTTGATGCTGTCCTCCATAACGTAGCTCATAAACATCCCGCAAGACACCAAAGAAGTTCATCTCTTTGCCGTTGTGCTCTCCTTTAACAACAACCCCACTATTTTGGGTTTCTCTACATCTATCACGGTGTAGTATCCGAAACCTATGTCCATTTATTATGCAGCCACTATATAGAACCACTCTTTTAACAGGTCCTCTTGCAAGCCTTTTTATGTTGTCAACCATACCATCACGGTCGCCGGCATCTAAACAATGTAGCTGCATATTACAAACAGTAAGGCTTTAAAGGGAATTGTTTTTTCCAGCAAGAGAAATCAATTGGATAAACATACATGACGGTTAATTCAACATACTCGTTGTAGCAGCCACTTAAGAAAATGTGCTTGCTGGTAGGCATGCATGTCCTCACCAACATTGCCTTTTACCTCATCTCTATGAGAACTAGAATTGGCACACACACTCGTTATACCCAATTGCTTAGTCTTATCCTCCTTAATTTAAATATTACAAATGAAACTAAGACAGAAACAATAAAAAATTTCATCCTTTTAACTTACTCTATGTATTGAAGCACTTCTGTACAATTGTTCAACACGTACCATCGAATCTTCACCCACTCAATCATATCAAGCTCTATATCTTTCATTCCTCTTATACCATGTGCCTTATGTGAGAAAGTTGAGAAAGTTGACCTTTCATTGCATACAGTCACATCGTAGTTCCTATTCGGTCTATTGAACCTTGTCTCCACATCATGAAGATACATTGAGCAAAATACAAGACATTCATTAGCTATGTACGCCTCATCGATCGACCCTTTGGGCTGCGCTTTGTTACGAATAAAACATTTCAGTTTGTGTAAGTACCTAAGAATGGCCGACACATTTAATATATTAGGATTAAATTTCCAAATAAATATCTTTACTTAATTAAGAACAAAGAAAGCAATGGTTAGTACCTTTCAAATGGATACATCCACCGATATTGACACGGGCCACCAAGGATGGCTTTGCGTGCGAGGTGAATCGGCAAGTGCACCATGACATCAAAAAACGAAGGGGGAAATAGCTTCTCAAGACTAGAAAAAGTCATTGCGATGCTACTATCAAGCTTGTGTAATGATTCGGTTGTCACCGTCTTCGAAGTCAACTCTCTAAAGAATAAGCACAAATGAATTAAAGATGTACATACATCTTTCCGGAGGGAGCCACGCAATGCAATAGGCAGCAACCTCTGCATAAGGATGTGACAGTCATGGCTCTTCAACCCCGATATTTTGGAATGAACAATGTTTACACACCTCGCAATGTTGGATGCAAAGCCATCGGGAAGCTTTGCATCAATAAGAAATTGACATAGCTTGTTTTTCTCGGCATCGTTGAGCATGTAGCAAGCGGGGGGCAAATAAACTGCTCCATTCGTTCGGATAGGGTGGAGCTCACTCATAATGCCCAAAGCCTCCAAATCCAAGCGAGTATTGTATGTATCTTTGGACTTCCCTTCGAGGTTCATTATTGTTCCCAATAAACTGTCACATACATTCTTTTCAATATGCATAACGTCCAGGTTATGCCTCAATTGAAGAGTTCGCCAATATGGCAAATCAAAAAAGATGGAAACTTTGCGCCAATTATTATTTGTAACATCGCGCTTCCTTTTTTTTTTTTTTTTCCCGTTAGTCAATTTACCGAAAATGAGCTGCCTAACATCTTGTAGTTGTGCAAATATTTCCTCTCCAGACAACACCTTTGGAGGCGGTCGTAGCTCCTTGCTACTGTACAATCGGTTTTGTTGGAACCTATGGCGAATCAATGGAAAATATCTTAATATCTTAAGAGGAATTTTTTTGCTGCTGCATGCAATATCCTTATACCGAGGTGTGCTGCATGTCGGGCACACATCCACGTCTTTAAAATCATTCCAATAAAGTATGCAATCATTCTTGCATGCATGTATTTTCTCATAGTGGAGACCGATGTCTCGGATGACCTGCTTTGCCTTGTAGTATGAAGACGGAAGGTTTGACTCGGGTGAGACAATTTTGTTTAGTAGCTGCAAAAGCATATCAAACGACTTGTTGCTCCAGCCATTCAATGTCTTTATGTGCAGCAACTTAACAATGACAAAAATCCGTGAATGTTTACACCCGACATACATTGGGTGTGAAGCTTCGTGGAACATGTTTGCAAACAGATTTGAAGGACATGGTGTCTCCAATTGGAGAGGATTGGATGTCGATGAAGAAGACCATTCATTGAACAAGGACTCATTATTCAATTCATTTAGCATATCCCATGTCCCGTCCGCAGCGAGATCATCATCACCATTAGACAACTCGTCACCCTCCGTCATCTCTTCATGGGCTTGTGGGGTAAATGTATCACCATGGTACACCCATGGGTCGTACGACCTTAGGATTCCATACACAATCAAATGATCATGTACTTCATCCGGGAAAAGGAAGTAGCAGTTGTTACAATTGTAACATGGACATTTTATTTTCTCTCCGTCTTGCACATGGAGTTTTGTGAAATGTATGAAATCCTTGACTCCATTCACATATTCCGGGTCCGATCTATTGTGCATTTTCATCCAACTTTATCCAAGTGGATTACAAAAAAAGGTATCCGATTACATACCTTAGTGGAACAGGTCATTGAAGTTAGTATCGCAACTTAAACACACAATTAGTCATGCTATATGAGAGATATGCAAAACATATATACGCAGTATATGAACTTCAATATCTATATGACAACCGAATGAAGAAAATAAATGTTGAGTCGTAGTTTTAATAGAAGTGATAGGCCAACATACATACTGTGAAGGAAAACTCTAAAACATGCAGCTGTATAATTTTCTTTCTCACTAAAAATAGTCAAATATACACATGCATACTGAAGTACAAAGTAGTCACGAAGTAGAATGTATAAATATGTATACCTTAAATTTAATAGGCACAAGAAGCAGCTCTGTACGAATCTGCCTTAACAGTCGGGATTGCAGCAGCCGTGGAGAAACCTGGAAGCACGCAGCAGCACCAATATCAAATGTCTTAATTTCCACACGAACAATGAAGAACATTACATCAATAATGCTGTGCATTTGGACAACAAACACGCTTCCACGGTTGCACAACTAAGTTCTAAACCCTAAAAGTAGCAACGTAGGGAAGGGAGAATTAAGCCATACTGCATCTATGAGATATATGCAATAGTTACAAAGAAGATAGAGACAAAAATAGAAAGCTGAAGAAAGTATTACGCTTAAAAATATGTACATTCAAAATCAAAACCATGGTATATTCATTATTTGTTTATACATAGTCATAAAAGGAATATGAAGATTGATACAAAGCAACGACCATGTGATATCGATAGTCATGATACTGAAAACGGAATTGGGTATATGTAAACCATTAAAAAAAGTAATATCTTCCATGACCGTCACAGTTAAGACAGCAAGTATAAAGCATACTTGAACATGATGTGGTGGTTACACATGGAATTTGTTTAATGTACATACAAAGGCCATTCAATTGGTGCATTACTTAAGAATTGATTAAAATTTTATAATGTCCAGCAATGCACTGCACCTCTATATTCCCAAATTGAAGTTAGTAAAATTATAATGAATATGTGCCCGATTGTAGAACATGAGAATTAAATTTTCAACTAAGTGCTAAACAACCCTAATCAACAATTGCATTCAATATTACACCACAACACAATATTATTTATACACAATCTGAATGGAGACCAAAAAAAAAAAATTAACAAACCCTAAATAAACGTAATCTTTATTGAAAAGAAGGACCATTTAACCCTAAACCAAAAGATGAGTGAATATGTGCCGAAATGCACCAGGAACACCACATATCCAAATCCATAACAAATGCAACAGAAAGGGATTCCATAATCCATCAAATCGAGAAAACATAACAAAGCTTTAGGAAATGCACAGTACCTCTGATTTTTTGGAGTGACTATCGAATGGGGAGATTTGCCACCACCAGACACCGTGGATACTCACAGTAAACCCAGAAACTGCCGTCGATGCAGCCGATTTGATGATGGAGCTGTGTAGCCTCCTTGGTTAACCCCAAACATCAAAAATGAACAAAGTGCGCGAAATGGTCGACTGGATGAAGGAATTTGGGGAAGATCACTGTTCATTTCCTAAACGCACCGTGTGGCATTAATGAAGGAGGCCACCTACTTTAGTAATAACAAACGACGTCGTTTTGTACTAAAATTATTACAAAATAACCATTCATTTTGATACACGGCAACTCTACATACTTAGAAATTTTTTGTATGTTGTTAAGGCATGGCAATTGTGACGAATTATTTCAGCTTGTCACAGTACCTAAAAAAATATGGGAGGGAACAAAACCCTCAAAAATTTTCCGGCAATTTATTGATTCACCTAAACAGTATTTTGGGGATAATTGTGACATGATTACTGTCACAATTAACTATTTATACAAATGTGACAGAAACAAGTTGAATGTCCGTCACAAAAAATTAGTATATTAAAATTCTTTCCATGATTTTGTGACAATGTCCGTCAATTTCCGTCACAGATAGTGTGAAAAAATTCAAAATTTTTTTGGCTCCAACAAATTTGAGTCTATCAGTGATAGAACCTTGTGACGAGGGAAAATGTGTCACAATTAGTATACAATATGTGACGGTCAAACCATTTCCGTCACTGTAGGTCACATTTTTGTGACGGGTAAGTTAATGTCACAAAGAAATCCGTCACAAAAGCCTGTTTTTCTTGTAGTGTTTGTTTCTTCAACCATAGGCAATGTGCTTTGATTGAGAGTGAAAATATTACTTAATTATTATTATTTTAGAAGCTTTATTAAATTGAGCAACATATATATATATTGGGTGAAAGAGCCACATATATATAGATATGTGTGTATATATATAGAGAGAGAAATGATATAAAACCTATTTGGTGCCCACCAAGACTTCATTAAATTTCAGCTTTTGAAACAATTTAAAAGCTGATAAGTTACATTCTAACTATAAAACGGCCATGACGTCCTAACTATAGAAATATTGTATGGATATGAAAATTCTAAGGTTAAGACATTTTATGGTGAAGATGTAACTTATCAGCCTTTGGTATGCTTCAAAGGTTGAGATTTAAAACTGTCAGGATGTTCTGGCTTTAGAAGGACTGTATATATAGGAAAATTTTATGGTCACGACGTCTTGATCATTTTATGGTCAATATATCACTTATCAACCATTGAATTGCTTCAAAACCTGATATTTAAATATATATTTGGTGTTTAAATAAACTCAAACATTATTCACAGTCTTTCTAGGATTTTAGTATTTCACCAAGCTCATAGCTCATATAATTTATTAAGACTTCATTAAATCTCAGTCATTGAAGCAATCTAAAAGTTGATAAGTGACATCCTTACCATAAAATAGTCATGATGTCCTTAACATAGAATTGATATATATATATATATATATATAGTTTTGCTATAAAACCCACATGTTAGAGAGCTTATGGAGCCCAACATATGGATATATATATATATATATATATATATATTTTCTTGATTTTTTTTACTAAATACTTTTAAATGCTATAAATTTTAAAAATCTCCTAAAGAAACAAAAAATAACAAAAAAAATATAATCTTCCTATACAATCAAGAGCAACTAAATGATCAATTCCCTTAGGAGGAACATCGAACATATAAAACCTAAAACTAAAAAAACTATAGCTAATATTGACAAGCTCATCAACAACACTACTATATATTCACTATATACATGTTTGATGGAGAAATCAGTGTTCTATCTAAACATTTCCTTACAACTCTAAATAAATCTATAGCAAGAATGGTAAGATTGCAGCCCTTTATTAATCCAGGATACAACAATTGCAGAGTCCAAATCAACCAAGACTTTACTAAAATTCATAGCTTGGACGAGCTTAAGACCATAATACATATCTTAGATCTAACCTAGAATTCTCCAAATTCACAATGAAACCAGAAACCCAATTGCCTTGACTATCTCTATTCACTCTATCAGCTCTTGCCAATTCAAGACTAGACTTATAACTACCATCAGTGTTAAGCTTAACAAAACCACCAGTTGGAAATTTTCATCTCAACCAGGAAGTTTGCTTTGCTTTACCAATCATATTTCTAACTATAGTTTTATGCATATCCAAAGCATAGTTCTTAATCATATCCCTAGGGACTAACAGACCAACTAAATTGATTTTTAAAAATGGACTTACATCTCTATTTCCAAATCAACAAACCGCTAACAAAATGACATTCCATCTAACCTTTTGAAGATTTACCTCGACCTTGCATTTACTCTTCAAATTCACAGCAAGCCAATCAAACCAGTTATATCGGGAGAAAAAGGGATCTATATCAAGAACACCAAGAGAAATCCAAGTCCCTCGAGCCATACGACAATCACGCAGCACATGCATTAAACTTTCATCTTTACTGTGACCCAAAAACCATATTAAAGAACTGCAGAGACCTTTTTTAAACCTGTTTTAATCTGCCATGGACTAATCACGAGGAATAGTTTCAAGCTTCCAAATACATTTCCATCTCCAATCCTCATTCGAACACAAAATATTCTCTAAAAAACAAAAAGAAAACTTCACACTGAAGTTACCATAAGAGGATAAAGACTATATAAGAGTATCTTCAATATTAGAATTAGCAGGAAATGGAAATATCTTGCCTCAAATCCATAAGAACCAGACTATCCAAATCATTCAGATTCTATAATCCTTCATGGATCAGATTAGCAACTCTTAGATTTGAAACTGATATTCATTTATCCAATATATGATCTTTGACACTGCTTTCATAAAGCCAATTATCTTTTCAAAAATGAACTTGTCTACCATTATGAATTCTTCTAGACAAACCCTTGATTAAAGAAATGAAGTCCTACTTGATACCTTTCCATTGATAAGAAATTAAGGTACCAGCATAAGCAAATTTTTTAATAACAACATTGTATTTCACATTTATCCTTAAGCATATGAGCCCAAAGACTCCCCAAAATAATGAATTAATCTCCAACCAAGCTTAATAAAAAAAGCTACATTCATACTATAAACCTTTTTGAAGCCCAGAAAACCGTAATTCTTATGCTTATAGATAGTGTTCAAATTAATCGATCAAGTGTAACATTTTAGAAGCCTCAAATCCCTGTCTATTTTGTCAGTTTCCTCCTAAATATGCTTAGGAAATTTCATATTATGCATATGATAAGAGGCAATGAAAATCAACACAGACTTAACTAAAGTGACTATTCCCGCAAAGGAAAGAACCTTAACTTTCCAACTGCTCAATTTACTCCTCATTTCTCCAAAGTCACTTTAAAATTATTTACACCCCTATCATCCATAGAAATGTGAATGCCCAAATAATTTCCAGGGTCTTCAGATATAGGGATATTGGTCATAGTACAAATATTTCTTCTTACTTCTCCTGTTGTATGTTTAGAGAGAAAAAAAGTTTAGTTTTTTGGCTGTTGACTTTGACCAGAGCTCATACAAAAATCCTCTAAACAGTTAATAACCAAACTAACTTGATCAACATGCTACCTTCAGAAAAGATTATCAGGTCATTAACACATATTAGAAGAGAAATTCTAGGACCATTCCTAGAATCCTCCAAGCTTTTCCAATTCTCAAGCACCACTTGATTCATAATAGCATGGGATAATTTTTCAACACAAATTAAGGACAAAAAGAAAAGGGGTAAAGGAAATCCTTGTCTCATTCCTCTGTTAGGAATAAAACTATTAGTTGTATGCTTTCCACTTTGACACACTGAATAATAAGATTCACTCATTTAATAGGCATACTAGCTTCTTTCAAAGTTTCTTCAATGATTCCCATCTAAGCCTGTCAAGCCTTTTAGACTTGTTAAAAAGATGCCTAATTTCCAGAATAACCACAATGTTATCTATAATTGGTCAACCTGGACTAGATCTAGCTTGACTAGGACAGATTAGCTTCCCCATAAATGGTCTAAGCCTTTAAACAATTACATTGCTAATAAATTTGTAAAAAGTATTCCAAAGACTTCTTGGCCTAAAATTAACCATACCTTGAGGATATTCCACCTTAGGAATTATAAAAAATTAAGGTGTCACTAAGCCCTTTACGAACATGTACAATTAGTGATTAAAAAAAAAATCTTCAACAAATTTGCAGATATTATCTCCCATTAGATGCCAATATTTATGAAAAAAACAGTAGGGAAATCAATAAACTCTAGGGGCCTTCCAATGACCAATATTAAAAAGCATCCTTAAACCTCCCAATCCTCAAGCTCTTTATTCAACATACTCAAATAATCCTCATCAATTCTAGGAAATATATTAGGGAGAGAATAAGAATCAAAGTTAATATCTTCATGAGAATATAGGCTTTTAAAGAAAGTCACAGCCATATCCTTCAAAGTAGTTTTGCTAGAAATCCAAACACCGTTTTCACTTTTTAATATCTCCGCTTTATTCTTCCTTATTTGAATCAAAGTATAAAGATGGAAGTATTTAGTAATTTTTTTTTATCTTCACCTTGAAGTCAATTGCAACTGGAGGTGGGCACATGTCTGTTTGGTTTGATTTTGGATGTTTTTCGAGACCGAACAAACATACTCAATTTGGGTTGGGTGCTGCACTGAACCGAATTGATGATGTGTCTGCGTGTGTGTGTGTTTGGTTTACGTGAATTGAAGCCATGAGAAAGGGTTGGCATGTTGGCTTGCATGGTTCATGCAGGTTGTTAGACGTGGGGTGTGGGAGCAATAAACAGCTGGTCAAACCAGCTGTTAGGTAGTTGTTAATTTGTTTTATTTCTTTCCTTGTTGTTAGGCTAGAGTAGCCACTAGTTGAGTGGGTTTTTTTTCATGCTATTTGTTTGGTAAGTTGTTAGAAAGTAGGCTATATTAATAGCTGTTGCATTTGTAAGAAGGATATCAATAAGAATTACTCTTTCGTTCCTATCTGTTTTCTTCTAAATTCCTAAACATAATATTTGGTATCAGAGCCAGGTTGGCTAATGGATACTCGAAGAAAAAGCAACGACGAGTTCCAAGCTGAGGTCAATGAGGCATTAGCTAGGCATGGAGCAAGCATCATCAATGTTGGATCCAACTTCGAGCATTTGAATGCTACCTTACAGACAATTTGTTTAAGCTCCAGCCCCTCTGAGTGTCGACTATTGTCCAACATCAAACCCCCGAAGTAAACCCTTTCTACCAAGGTGAATCTTCCAATGCAAAATCTGATGTTAACTATTCACTACCGAAATTGTCTTTTCCAAAATTTAATGGAGAAGAACTGCAAGGATGGATTTACAAAGCCAAACAATATTTTGAATTCAAAAGTGTTCCACCGAAGCAACAAGTCTCATTGTCATCTTTTCATTTGGAAGGTCTAGCCCTACAATGGCATTGTTGGTTCACCAAGTTTCAAGGATCGGTGGCTTGGAGAGAATTCACAGTAGCTGTCCTACTATGTTTCAGGTCCACAGACTTTGAGAATCCCTCGAAGGCTTTGACTCGGTTAAGGCAGACGACCTCTGTGAAAGCATATCAGGAGATGTTTGAATTTTTTTGCACAGAGTAGATGGACTACCCGAATCCTTCCTTGTCGGGTGTTTTATTGCTGGGCTATGTGACAAGGTCCGGCTAGATGTTAAAATTAAACATCCACATTCCTTAGCCGAGGCAATCAGGGTTGCTCGTCTGATTGAGGAACGTAACCACCTCAAACGCTGGACAACCATCGTTCCATGCCCTCAGACGATCACAACTGGAACCCGAGTTAGGGTCTCCCCGGCACCAAGTTTATTGGATCCTCCACCTCAGTGATCAACCACAAATAATGGCGGCATTCATAGAATCTTTCCTCAGGAAGCTCACGAGCGCTGAGAAAAGGATTATGTTATTATTGCGATGACAAATTCATTCCCGAGCATCAGTGTTCAAGACCTCAATTATTCATGATCGAGGATTTGGCTGCACCAACCATGAAGGAAACTACAATATCATTGCCTGAAGAGGAGGAGGATGAACCGGTGCCAGAAATCTCCTTTCACACCATTGCAAGAACCAAGCATCCACAAACAATTCGGGTTAACCTTGAAGAACAAACCTTTGACCGTGCTCATCGATGGAGGTAGCACGCACAACTTCATTGATCAATCTGTGATGAGCAAGTTCGGATTACCGTAGTGCAGAATAAGAAATTTCAAGTAATGGTGGCAAATAAAGAATAGATTGATTGTTTGGGGATGTGTCAAGCATTGACCATGCACATACAGGGCTGTCCAATTATAGCCGACTACTACATACTTCTAGTGGCTGTGTGTCTTCTTGTTATGGGAGTGCAATGGCTAGCAACCCTTGGCCCTATCCAAACCGATTATTCCCACCTCACAATGCTCTTCAACATGAATGGAACTCAGTATAAATTCCAAGGAATCAAGCAACCTGGAATGGAAGCTTTATTAGACATAGAATGTCAAAATCTCAACGGCAGTAGTAGAATTGGAACAAGATTCTTTTTGCAGTTGGTTCCCATCGAAAATGCCACAACACTCAGTCAAACTCCACCTGATTTGGATTCTTAATTATCCAAATTCAAAAAAGTGTTTGAGTCCTCTACAACTCTTCCACCAAAAAGATCCCATGACCACAAAATTCCCTTGCTGTCGTAGACCACCCCATTAATGTGAGACCCTATAGATATCCTCAATATAAAAAATCAGCCATTGAACAGTTGGTGCTAGAGCTCCTCCAATCTGGCCTAATCTGGCCAAGTAGCAGTCTTTTTTCTTCACCTGTTTTATTGGTCAAAAAGGACAATGGAGAGTGGCATTTTTGCGTCGACTATCGGTATCTAAACGCCATGACTTCAAAAGACAAATATCTGATCCCAGTTATCGACGAACTTATTGATGAACTCCATGAAGCCCGTTACTTCTCCAAATTATATTTACGATCTGGGTATCACCAAATTAGAGTTCATGAAGCAGATATCTGAAAATGGCGTTTAGAATGCATGAAGGCCATTACGAGTTTTTAGTTATGCCTTTTGGTTTAACTAACGCTCCTGCCACCTTCCAAAACTTGATGAATGATATCTATTCCGGCCACATTTACCGAAATTCATTCTTGTTTTCTTTAATGATATGCTGGTTTATTCTTGAACATGGGAAGAACATCTGCTCTACCTCCAAATTGTTTTATCTATCTTAGCGGATAATCAGTTATTTGCTAAAGAAAGCAAATGCATTTTTGGTGTTACCACTGTTGAATATCTAGGACACGTGATTTCTCACGAAGGGGTAAGCGCAGACTTGGCAAAATTAGCTGTTGTGCATGACTGGCCATAGCCTACCACAGTGCATGAGGTACATGGATTTCTTGGTTTAGCAGAATACTATAGGAAATTCATACGGCACTTCGGGAGCATTGCCGCTCCACTCACCCGATTGCTCACCAAAGAGGGTTTCTCATGGACTGAAAAGACCAAACAAGCCTTTCAAAGTCTCAAAACAGCTTTAACATAAGCCCCCGTGCTTGGCCTTCCAGATTTTTCCCAGGATTTTACCATCGAATGCGATGCAAGTGGCCACAGAATTGGAGCCATTCTCATGAAAGACAGTCGGCCCATCGCCTACTACAGTGAAGCTCTCAAAAGATTAGCTCTCGCTCTCTCCACCAATGAAAAAGAAATGCTGGCGGTTGTCAAATCCATGAGAAAGTGGCACCCATATCTCTTAGGTAAATCTTTTGTCGTGAAAACTGATCACAAGAGTTTGAAATATCAGCTAGAACAACGAATAACAACGCCAGCCCAAGCACGATGGTTGCCCAAGCTTCTTGGTTACAATTATCAAGTGGAGTACAAATGGGGACCGAAAAACTAGGCTGCCCACTCTCTATCTCGGGTCAAACTTATTTTCATATCTATTTCCAAACCACAAGTTGACTGGTGGCGACAACTTCATATCGATTGAACCATGAATCCAAAGACCACACCTCATGCAATTAAGCGAGACGGGGTATTGTTTTTGAATGGGAAGGTCTTCCGTAATCCTTGCTCACCAGTGCTGCCCATTCTCTTAACCGAGTGTCACTCAACCCCTACGGGTGACCATTTTGGATTTCAAAAGACACTCACCCGTTTGCACAATGACTTCCGTTGGCCTGGCATGCGCTGCACGGTGATGGAATTTATTCCAGGTTGTGATATTTATCAACGCAATAAATCCCAAAGCCTTTCTTCTGCTGGTCTTGTTCAGCCTTTTAGCATTCCGGAGCGAAATTGCTCCAACATCTCCATGGACTTCATCGAAGGTTTGCGTATATCCGAAGGTCATTCAGTAATTATGGTGGTAGTAGATCATTTGTCTAAATATGCACACTTTCTCTCATTATCACATCCTTACATTGTTATGACCGTAGCTAAGGTTTTTATTAGAGAGGTACTCCAATTGCACAACTATTATAGTATATTTTAGATTAACTCGCAAGTACATGAATCAACAAGTAATAAAGTAGATTCCTTTTAAAAATAAAACTGATATCGATTCCAAGAGGAATAATGTCTCTAATTAAGATCTTTAAATCAATTGTAAAATTAAATTTAACAAAAGTAAAGAGAGTTGTTTTTGAATGATTGTTGTTTAATAACCAAGCATGAATTAAAAGCAAATCAAAAATAAAAATTTAAAAGAAATGCAGAAAGTAAGATTTCAAAGGTTTTAAGAAAATAAGGATTATGACTTCACCACTATTACTCCTATTTAGACCTAATGCATTATAGATTAATAAGTTAACCCCCCTTTGACCATAAGTGACTAGAAGTTGATTCCTCAATGCATTCTAGTCTAGCAAGCACAAGGTATTTAATTATCCCTAATCTAAATACTAAAATTTAAGCCCTAAGACATGCAAACCCAATATGTTCTTGTAAAAGTAGTCACTAAGGCATGCAATATTCCTATAACCATGTATTTCATTGCCAATCCATATTTATATCCCTTATTCCTAAGCCAATATAAATACTAAATCAATCCACCTTTCATGGAAGCATTAAGAACTACAATGAAATATTAACCTTAAACATGAATCAAATTCAAATATGCATTAAACACTAAATAGTCATAATAGGGTTACATCATAATCCGCATAGAAAATTAGCTAAACATGTTCTTAGAATTATCCATCAAATAATTAAAAGACAACATAGAATAAACAAAGAGATTAAGAGTAAAGAGATCAAATCCAAAGTTGATGGCTGCTGGAATTTGTTCTTCACTCTTCCCCTCTTGGCTGTTCCAAACTATGATCAAAGACTCAAGGTGACTCCTCCAAAGGTGCTGGCCAAATTCTCCTTGAACTTTTCTTTGTTTATCACAAATTTTCTAGGTAAAATACTCTTAGTAACTGAACACAAAACCTAGGGAAACTGATGTTGTTTCCATGAGAATGGGGAGAAAGGGAAAGAAAGCATGGTATTTATATGGAAGGTTTAGGAGAGGTTTAACCCTAAAACTCTTCTAAAACCTAAAGAATATAGGAGATAATATGTAAACTCAATCTCAAACTCCCATAATTCATAGCATGGCCGGCCACCTCAAGGATAGTAGGGTAATTTGTGTCTCATGTTCACACTAGGATTAAGGAAACATTCCTTATCTCTTTAGGAATCAAATTTGTATTCAACTTTAATTCCTTTTATTCTAGATATTATTCCAATTTATATAATTAGAATAATCTAACCTTCCATGTGGCCTATAATGTAGAAAATTTCAAACACATGGCTGAAGTGCGATGACATGACAGTCCAAACATCAATTGCATCCTAGTAAGCCAAAATACTTTCCTTTTATATCTTCCATGACTGCCAGGAATATTCCAAGTACCTTTTGGATGACCAAATGGACTTAGAATTCATTGATTCTAGTTGAAAAAGTCAAGTCTATGTCTTAGCTTTCCAGGAATATCTTTTTATCACAATTTAGACATCAGGAAGATACTCAAATTATAATTTTCCCGAGATGGTGTAAATTTGCTTCAAGTATTAGAAATATTGATTTTGTAAATCAAATTGGTAGTGATTGGCCAAACCAATTTCAATGAAACTTTTCAGAATTGAATCCTAGTGAATTAGAAATCATTTTCAACTAAAATCGTACAAAACATAAAAGTGTAGCTCCAAATATGATTTTTTTAGTAAAGGTTGCGCAAAAACACATTAATTCTGACTTTAGTATTTCTTTTACTGAAAACAAAAAATACAGTAATTAAGTACTTTTCATTAACATTTAATTATAAACTAGCTAAAATACAATATAAAAAGTGGCATAAAAATATTAACATTTTATGCCTATCAACAACATGCCAACATCCATTGTTAGTGATCGCGATAAGGTTTTCATCAGCTCTTTTTGGTGAGCATTATTCCAGTCACATGGTACCAAAGTCTGCATGAGTTCGAGCTACCATCCATAAACGGATGGCCAGACGGAGGTTGTTAATCGCACACTTGAGCAATACTTAAGGTGCTTCGTCGAAAATTAGCCCGCAAATGGATTGATTGGCTACCATGGGCCGAATATAGTTATAATACATCCCAGCATTCTGCTTCTAAAATCATTCCCTTTGAAGCTGTCTACGACATTCCTCCTCTGTCCTTACTCACCTATGACCCGAGTACTATTGGTGTAGATGCCATAAATACCTACCTTAGTGACCGGGACACTATACTGCGGGAATTACATTCCAACTTATTGCAAGCTCAAGACCGTATGAAGTCATTTGCCAACCAGCACCGTCTTGATATAGTCTTTGCAGTCAGCAACTTTGTGTATTTGAAGCTTTAGCCTTACCGGCAAACTACAGTTGCTTTCTAGGCCTCTATCAAGCTCACCCCTTGGTTCTTTGGCCTTTTCA
Organism: Ochetophila trinervis; assembly: GCA_003254975.1. Classification (NCBI taxonomy): domain Eukaryota; kingdom Viridiplantae; phylum Streptophyta; class Magnoliopsida; order Rosales; family Rhamnaceae; genus Ochetophila; species Ochetophila trinervis. The sequence goes on along the minus strand of QANX01001964.1, from coordinate 102,817 downwards.
AGATCCTTGAAAGAATCGGTTCTGTCGCTTACCATTTGGAGTTGCCGATCCAAAATCCACAATGTGTTTCATGTTAGTCTTCTGCATCGGCATTTGGGATCCCTTCCTCCTACGAGTCAAGACTTGCCTTTGCCACCGAGGATGAGATTATTTTACCTCAGCCTAAGGTTGTGTGATCGTCACGTGCAAAAGAGGCACTATCGCCCAAAAACAGAGCTACTTATTCAATCGAAAGGGGTTCCACAGGAGGATGCCACATGGGAGAATGCTTGGCGATTCTCGCGTGCCTATCCATATTTCCTCCTTGGGGACAATGAGTCTTAAAGCGGGTGGAATGATGTGTTTGCGTGTGTGTGTGTGTTTGGTTTACGTGAATTGAAGCCATGAGAAAGGGTTGGCATGTTGGCTTTCATGGTTCATGCATGTTGTTAGACGTGAGGTGTGGGTGCAATAAATAGCTAGTCAAACCAGCTGTTAGGTAGTTGTTAATTTGCTTTATTTCTTTCCTTGTTGTAAGGCTAGAGTGGCCACTAGTTGAGTGGGTTATTTTTCATGCTATTTGTTTGGTAAGTTGTCATATAGTAGGCTATACTAATAGCTGCTGCATTTGTAAGAAGGATATCAATAAGAATTACTCATTCCTCCTATATGTTTGTTCCTTATTTCCTTATTCTAAATTCCTAAACATAACAATTGATCACCCTTGTATAACTAAAACTGAACCTGATTAGACGGTTTCCAGTTACATTGGTTGGTTTGGGAACACAAAGCTTGTAGGTTAGTGACATTGAGTGAAGTTTGTTGTGGTGATGACATGATACTGATTATGGGTATTTGGTGCAGTGGTGGTGACGACGGAGACGTCAAAGAAGAAGCGAGGTGGCTTAGATTCAAATGATGGCAGCTAGGTTTCATAGAAGAAGAATTCAGATTCAAATGATGCGTGGGTTTCAAACAAAGACACTAAGAGAGACAAAGAGCAAGAGTAGGAGGAAACTAGTGGGTGGCGGCTAGGGTGACAATCATTGTGAGAGAGGGAGAGAGGAAGAGGTATGAGAGGCAAAAAAAAAATACAGGGTTTTTGAAGTTTAAAGATAATAGGGATCTTATCATCAAATCATCAGTGGCTGAGATTTTTTTAATAAAAAAAATTAAAGATAGGATGATGTGGCACAAATTTGATGGCTATGATAAAGAGGGATAGGGTGGCATAAATGAAATGGTTGTAATGAAAGGGATAGGGTGATATGGCATAAATCAGGTGGGAATGTATATGGGTGATTTGGTTTGGTATGGTCTGGATGGAAAGTCTCTTGAATCGCCAACCGAACCAAATCACCCAATTATTTTCTTCATTATTTCCTATAAAAAAACCAAACAGAAACAATCTTTTATAGAAACACCGCAATGAACTAAATCACCTAGTTTGGTCCAGTCGATTTTCTCGAGCTAGTTCAGATTTTACCCACCCCTAATTGGGGAATTTGGACAAATGAAAAATGCCCACCATTTTAAAAACTCTGAAAAGTGCCCATAATTCATGAGGAAAAACCAAAAATACCCTCCTTCAATTAATGCCTCCATCCACCTATTTGAAAAATACCCTTTCTAAAAAATAGGGATTGTTTTTTACGGTTTTGCTGGTTTTTTTCACTCCACTCCAACCCGCCCCATCTCTTTCACCCATTCCCTCACTTTCTTCATCTCCCCTTTTCTCTTTATGTCTTTCGCCAGCAATGACTAGGATTAAAAATACCGCTGGCAAAGAGAAGCCAAATGCCAACCATGAAAGAAAAGAAAAAGAATCGACGTCGGCAAAGAGAAGCGAAAAACCCATAGAGAAGAAAAATGCAACCAGAAAGAAAAGGAAGGCCAGTGACCCACCAAACGCCGGCCATGGATGACGATTGACGCGTGCTCGAATCGAATCTAAGGAAACCAAGTAGCCATTTGAACAGCAACCGAAGGTTAATTTTTCTCTTTGTTCTCTAGTTATTTTCGTGTTGCACATGTGTTTATCAGTGTACAAAACAAATGCAAATGTCTTTCTTTTGTTCTTTAGATATTGGCCGGAAATTGTATTTGGGTATTTTGTGTTATGTGGTAATACTTGAGAGACAAATATTTGCATAGTTTTTTTGTAGAACCATAAATGTTTTTGGGTGTTTTGTGTGGTGTTATTTATAGAGTAATTTATTTCATTGTCATTTTTATTTACCACGTCTAAAGGCAGGGGCCCCCTTCCAAAGTGGGGCGGGGAACAAGGCAGAAACAATTTGGTTATTCTGTCTTCTACCCCTCTCACTTCAGGTGGGATCCCCTACCTGTGGACGGGGTAATATAAGGGCAGTGTATATTTGTCTGGTATATTTGTCTAGTACATACATTCATTGTAAGTTATTTACCCCACTTGAAGGTAGGGGGCCTTTCCAAACTAGGGTAGGGTACAAAGCAAAAATAAAATATACATTATGTCTTCTAGCCCTCGCACTTAAAGCGGGGTCCCCTACCTCAGGATGTGGTAATATAGGGGCAGGGTATACTTCATATAGGAATTCAATTTCACTTTAGAACATTTTAACTTATTTTCCTTATGAATAATATTCACTACACTAATAAATTAAAGCTGAAAATATGGATGCTTAACTACCATATGTTATTATGCATAGATTTTTCTCAGTGTTATTATGCAACAATGTGGGTGTACAGTTGAAGAAGAAAATTTCTTCATATGGCAATACCATCAAGAACAAGCTAACCTTAGATAAGCTCCAAGAGTTTCAAAAAACTTATTTTGGCCATTTCCTTGATATGCAGAAGCTTGAACACCAAGGATATGTTATCCAACACCTAGGTTTGTGTATGGTGGCGTGCAATGACACAATTTTGGAGTTCAACTTTGGTGGCATTGGTGCACGTTTCAACGATAGAGATTTTGCATTGATCACTGGATTGAGCTTCAGTGGTGATATTGAGGCAATAATATAGAAATTGGGAATATCAATACGTATGACATCCAAACCATGTACCTAATCAAGAAAAGGTCAATTTGGAAAAACCACCTGAAAGATTACTTTGAGAAAGCATCGTTCGAGGACGAATAGCAAGCATTAAAAATGGCCCTCCTATATTTCTTAAACTGTGGCTTTATAGGGTTGGCCCAGAAAACAAACATTGACGTGAGATTTGTCCGGCTTGTTGAGGACTTAGACAAGTTTAACAAATACCCATTGGTTGCTTACTTGTACAAGTTGATGGTTCAAGCATTGAACAACCTCTTTGCCAATCGTCTCGTGTGAAATGCATTCGGTAACTGCGATTTACATGGATTTCCTCTAGCTTTTCAGGTAACTAATTTGGATTTTTATTTGTATAAATATTTATATGGGAGTAATGGGACCTACTTGTTGTGATAATTGATTGGAATTGGGTTTGTAGGTGTGGGGTTACGAGGCAATCCCGAAGCTAGGGGATGATTATCCATGCAAGGTGAAAGCATGCATGCCCCGTATGTTGGGATGGAGGGCTACAGACCATCATTCTTTTAACGACGCTCGAAAAAATAGTTCCTGAAAAGTGGTGTAAGTAATTAAACTCAAATGTAAACTTCTTAATTTTAGATACCTACATATATCGAAATAACATTTATTGTCTAAAATGTAGTACGAGGTCCATTGAACCTTAAATTTGTGTAAGGAGGAGTTCAAGATGGAATATATGACACCTTGGAAGAATGGCTATCCAAAACGGCGATGTCGAGCTCCACCAATCGTGGAGGCATTTCCTCAAGAGCCTGATGCAAGTCATGCAGCTGAGCAGTCCATACCAACAAGTGATCGCAGTAGACTTCCAACTGATCACATGGGAACGTCATCCAATAATTACAGTTGCACCAATCTAAGTGTTTAGGTTAACTTAACTTTTATTGGACCTTAAACACAAATGCACCAAATTAACTGTCTTTCAAACAAATGGATATGATCGTTCGTCGTCTAGATACTCTAGAAACCGAGATGGCTGAAATCCACAGCTTGTGTGTTGCAATTCTAGACAGATTAAGCAGCCAAGTATGTTTAAAACTCTTTCCTGTTCAAGCGTTAAAACATAAATTTACATATTCTATTTTTGATGTAAAACCTTTTCATGTGTAGTAGGGGTCATAGTGATATCCATAGCGAAGTCCATCGCCTTCACAACATCGTGCAAATAACCACATGATACATCTCCTCCACGAGATCCATCCCAATCGTACAAACGACAAGACTCTCAGCCACAATTTCCATTTCTGGACATTGACGATGGCGAGGACTGGATGAAGTTTGTAGATAAGAGTGAGTCGAGAGCCATAGAGCATCTTTGTGTGCCACACGCTATCATTACATGCCATGATGTGGAAGTATTGACCTAGTTGCCAAAGGGATTCAGTAGAGCAAGACGCCTATACAAACCCACGAACATTACCAGGAGTCCATAGGTGAACCCTCGACCACACAAGTCTATGGAAAAATTAAATCCATTGTTCAAGCCTCTGAGTGAAGTGATTGATCGCTTCCACAATTGGTACCTGTTGAACAACCCCAGTGCAGCTGTGGATATTGAATACAACACGGTGCTCGCTAACTTTTTCGACCTTCTTTTTGTAGCGGGCTGGCTGGTTGAAATCTGATGTAGGTATTAAATTATATAATTGTTTAGGTTAACTTATTTTCATGTACTAACACCAACTATATGTTTTGCAGCAAATTAACGCATGCTTGTTCCACATTCAAAAGAGGATGTACATGTACCCCGCGACGTTTCCAGAACGTTGTACCATATTAGATTGCATTATATGGGTAGGTAATCAATTTGTTATTCATATATCAAATATTTTAGTTGCGACCATATCTTTTAACATCGAGTGCATTCATTGTTATTTTATAGCAAACATTGTGGATTCGCTACAGAGATGATGTGTATACTATTGAGGAGATTCATGCATCTCACATTTTGCATAACTATGTTAGAGGGATCGAGCCTCTATATTGACGACCGTGGTGGACCTGCGATTATGTAAGTTAATTTATATGAAAGATTAAATAGCTTGTAGGCAACAATGTCTCACAGTTGTTGTTACTATTCTTGTGCAATTGTTAATGCCAATGAACAATGGGAATATGCACTGGTTTGTAGCACGAATCGACTTAGTTGAACGCCATGTAGAATTATATAATCCTAATGTTCGTGGTTTATCCAGTGCAACACGGTTGAAAAATGCCAAGTGCATCCACCATCCGTTTATTTTGCAAGCATTTGATGTTTTCAAACAGTGATCAAATGTGTTAGAATCGGTCGTACCATTTTTGATTAGTAGGATGGACGACTCATTGGCCCAACAAAATGTGTCGTAAGTAGACATTGTAACTAGTAATGTTTAATGTATTACTCATTTTATTTTATTGATATTGAATATATCGTTTTGATGTAGTGGGGATTGCAGCATGTTCGCGTTAAGATGGATTGAGAACAAATGTGTTGGACTACCATTGATGATTCAGCAAAAAGATATGATGTTCATGAGGAAAAAGTATGCTGCAAAGTTGTACGATAAAAACTTTAGTTTAGGCAACTAGAAGTATTATAGTTGCAAGTAATTATATGATATGATCGTTCTTTAAACTTTATTTTGGTCAGCTTTAGCACATTTCAAAAATTAACTAGGGCTTGATTTGAATTGTAACTATTAATTCAATTGCATGCATGCCAACACCTACTTTTTGTGTTGGTTCAAAAAATTAACTAATATAATTTGATCTAAAATCCTAACACTATGGCTTACCGTTTTCCATAGTACCACTAGGACGTTCAATAAGGAACGAACATGTTAGTCTATTATGATAGGTGCGCTTACACCGACCACATTTTTTTACGTTGCGACTCTCGCCTTGAGATAGAATCCGATTGACTCTAGGTCTTTCGGCCCTTTTTTGAAATCTCGGAGGAAGTACAACTCTAGCAAGGACCTCGGCAGGTGCATGCCATTGTTTTGGATCTCCCAGTGGATAAATAGTTTATGAGTAAGTTGCACGTAGCACCTTAGCAGAGTAAAAAGGATCACACACACTATATGGGGAAATATAATGATCCGGCCATTCTTTGAAATCTCGGAGGAAATCACACACACTTTAGGTCTTCCAGCCTTTCTTTGAAATCTCGAAGGAAGTACAACTCTAGCAAGGACCTCGGCAGGTGCATGCCATTGTTTTGGATCTCCCAGTGAATGAATAGTTTCTGAGTAAGTTGAACATAGCACCTTAGCATAGTAAAAAGGATCGCACACACTATATGGGGAAATATAATGATCCCTACAAACAGCGAAAGCATGAACATATGGGTACCCATCAAGTATGAACTCACGGCATGACAATGTTCTAGTTCGCAAATTCACTATCTCGATTAAATTGCCCCCATGTACTTCATACTCGTATAATTTAGCTGGCACCACATAGAATGAGGATGCTTCCACTCTACATTTTTACAAGATGTTATCTAACTGCTTGGTGACATCACTATTTGTGTGGACAGCTGTGTTGGTTCGCCTACCGTGAAACCACTTATGGAAAACATGTATTATGCAATTAAGTAGTGGAATAATTGGCTCTTTTCTTGCGTCCTTAAGCACAAAATTCATGTTTTCTGCAATGTTAGTGGTCATGATACGGAATCTGTTATCAGGAAAATGTGTGCATGCCCACTTTGATGGATTTGCTTCCATGAGATATTGATGACATTTGCTGGTCAGTTGGCGCACCTGCCCCATATATGTGTCAAATAAGCTCTAGAAGCTGCATATAAATAATTGCATATATTTTTCCAAATACGACTTTCGATTCTCTAGAATTTCACCTTCATGTTTTGTCTGAGATGATATGCTCAATACCCATGGTACACATTGGGATAAACTGACCTTATAACAGGTAAGAAGCTTACGTGTCTATCTGTTATAAACACCATATAAGCATGCACACCATAGGCATCTTTAAACTTCGAAATAAACCACTGCCATGATGCATCGCTCTGACTAGGCCTAATGCCAAATGCCAATAGAAAAAGTTGTTTATTCCCGTCCAAACAGGTTGCAACGTACAGTATAACACCACATTTATGTTTAAAAAATGTCCTATCCACAGCCACCACGGGACGCATATGTTGAAACCCTCGAACAAAAGCTTCAATGGCCATAAAGTAATATAGGAATTTATATTTCGAGTCTGTTTCAGTACGAGTGAACGAGTCAGATTGGTACTTTCCAGAACAGTAGACCATAATGGTAGCTTTGCATATGACTCTTTCGGCATCTCATATGCACTTGGCCGTGCACATTATCTAGCTCTCCAAGCTTTATCATAGCCCATATTCGCCCCAAGCTCTCTACGTACGTCTTCAATTAAGTCCTTTGATTTGAAATGACACTCAATAGTAGTAAACTTTGATCTGAAAAAATCTTCAATCACTAAAGTACTGGCTTGTCGATGATCACGATGCATAAAGCTCAGATTGAATGTGTGATGTGGGACATATACCAGAATTTAGTTTCAAACATCTGCATTGCACGGAGTTTCCAAGTACAATTGCTATCATTGCATTCAACATCAAATAGCCTTGTGTTGGATTTTTTAACTTTATACTCAAAATTGTTTCTGATTGCATGGAGGCCCAACTTCATTTTAAGCTCTTGTTTACTTGCATACATTTGGTCTTTCTCAAATGTTTGATTTATGCTTGATGATGCCAACTCTAATGATGGAATTGGAAGAAGAGGTTGAGCATAAGATGTAGGTGTTTCTGGATTTCCAATCATACCACTTTCATTTTGCTCTGCATGCCCCATTTGTGAATGTTGTCTATCACCCTCACAAGTAACTTCGTCTGGAGTATCACCATGCAGAACATCATCACCATAACGATCATCACCATCAGAGCCATATTGATCATCATCACCATATCGATCATAATCACCATCGTCACCACATCGATCATCATTAGAGAAAGTCCATTGTCCAATGAAGTCATCCCCTAAACATTCATTGTCAAAGTCATTCCCAGGGTCCTCATTCAATTGAGTCTCTAGATTTTGTGTTTCTAATACTTCCTGTTCTAAGACTTGCAGCCGAGGAATTGGCACGGGCCTGGCAGACATTTCCACTGTTGTTAGAGATGGGACTCCAATTCGTCCATCATTTGATAATGGAATATGGTTACTACCACTAGCGGAAGAAAATTATGCATGTATAGTTCTCACACGTTGGAAACTCATAAACTGTGGCATTAGATGAACAACAGCTCACATAACTTGGTCAACATATAATGGAGACCTATATATGGGTGAGTTTCTTATGTGCTTGTAGATAAAGATTGATACATGTCTATCAGTATCGCAAGGACATGGAGACACATTTGGAATATTAATCACAAAATAAACTTCATGCTCAAATCATATTGGCATGGGTCCAAACATAATGTTTTATACACTTCATTCTTCAAATCTAATAGTGTAAAACTCTTTTTTATGTAGGTAACTTCCATTTTTGAATCTTCATGTACCCATATACATTGTTCATTTTTTGTCCACTTTCCATCATAAGATATTTGTATTGAAATCAAGTCCATTTTACTATAATTGAAACAATTTAAAATTAAAAAATAATGTTAAATAATAATAAAATAATATATTACCTCGACTAAAAATATTAAGCAACACAAAGTGTTGACCCCGCCACAAAGTAGAAGGCCTTGTCCAATATAAGTGGGGTCATAGGCATAACAAATGTTTGTTTTTTTTCATTGTAATAAATTTCAAAATACAGATATTGAAGCATAAAACTAATATATATATATATATATATATAAAACTTTTTAGCAATGATTTTAACAAAAGAAATGTAAATTACTTTAGTGATAACTGAAACCAAAGAAATTCAAATTACATTTCTCAATATTGAAGATGCAATGCAATTACTATTCTGTATACCCAAAATATTTTTGGAATGGAGCTCTAAATAAACCAAATGGTGTTGAACTATAAAGATAATCAAGAGGGAGATTTTAAAACAAAATTTTTTTTTTCTTAAACAGAGCACAAAAACAAGTTTTTTCATGAATTATGAGCACTTTTCAAAATTTTTAAAATAGTAGATATTTTAAATTAACTCTATTGCTACGTGGGCATTTATCTAAATTCCCCTTGTAAGTATACTGTTGCTTCCAAAGATATTCTTTTTGGTCCAAAACTTTATTAAATCAGCTTTATGGGTCATGTCGTGGTTATGCATCTCTAACCCACTATAAAATTAAGCCCAACATATTAAACCCTTTTTTGGGCTTAAACTCTTTTCCCAGTCTCATAGAAAAGTGAAAAATCCCTCCACCACCTCCATTCCCCCTTTTTTAACTCAATAGTTCATTTGTTTTACTGTTGAATTTTAAGTGTGAGTAGATTTAAAATCAGATTTTATTTTGAAACTAGTAAACTTGTTCTTTAAAAATAAAATAAAAAAAATAAAAAAAGCGCAGTAAACATAAAAAAAAAAAGCTTTTTTTTATTCGTGCCATTCATCATCACAATATTTATAAATGGGACTTATATATTTAATTTTATCATCATGTTGCACATGCATTATAGATCGTTGAGTTTAAAAAGCACATGATCAATGAAATGAATATAAATTGACATAGCATGCCTATTAATACCTTCTTTCCCGTAATGAAAAAAGAGGCATAAAATTTCTTACCTTAATGCAAGAAGCCGTATCCATTAGGAAAAAAAAAAAAAACAATATATTAAATTTATCATGAAAATATATATTAAAAAACCCCAAATATATCTCAACAATTTTTTTTTTTTTTGATCGGTTACAATAATTTCTATTCTAAAAAGGAAGAGACATGTCACGAACCCACAATCTCATGGTGTGGGTTTAAAAGCCTACCACTAAACCAATCTTGCTTTCATCCAATATCCCTACATTGATGAACAACATATTAGGTGAAAATATACGGTACTAAACTTGATTACCATTTAATGATGTGTGGGAGTGGGAACCAAAATTAAATAAATTGAAGACGACCTACATAAATGGTTAATTAGTATAAGAAATTTATATGCAAGAACATAGAGAATTTGTTGCACCTAGATAACTAAATAAGATGTTCAGATTTGTTAAGTCTATACATGAACTAGAACAAGCACCAAAAGAATTGCATGTAAACTTTGAAAATGTAACAGCAACAAATGAATTTAAAATATATGAGTGTGATAACTGTATATATGCCAAGAGCACACACTACAAGAAAAAAGATAATATTACGATGATCGTCCAAATACCATTTACGTCGAATTAAAAGGGCAACATTGTAGTAAATATCAAAGACAGTGCAATTTGAATTAATAAATAATTATTAAATTTTTTTACATAACTACGACGAGCAAGTTGTAGAACGTCGTATTTAAAATACAAAAAAAAAAATGATGCACAAAAAAAAATGTCGTAGATGCTTACAATATAAAACACGTAAAACCCACATGTCCATGATTGGAGCCAAGGTGGCAGGACGTGGCAACGTACACGATAGTGGAAGAACGTCGTGTAACTTCATTATTTATGACAGTCAAAACTGTCTTATGTAGTGACAAGACATTGTTTTAGGTTGTTAATACGACAGGCTTGAACACCGTAATAAATATTCAAATATGACGCACGTGTGCGTCGTGATACTAAGACCATTCTTGACGCCCATTGTGCGTTGTCCATCCAAATGGCACTATTTCAAGTGCCATACAAGATGCACATGTGCGTTGTGGATACTACTATGGATGATGCACGTTGCGTGTCGTGTAAACTACCATTCACGGACACATTGTGCATCGTGTATACTAAAGCATTTATGACGCACAATGTATGTTGTGGATACTGAAGTATAGTTTAACAACGCCGTTTTCTCTGGTTTTAACTAGGGTTTTCTCTCTTGTTTTCTTCATTTGGGGAAAACCGTATGACCCTCACGACGGTGCCAAAGTGCTTAGTTTTGGACCCGTGCATGATTCTTCGTTATTGGCCTTCAAAAACCAGCTAAACTTGTGTCATTTAGCTATATGTAAGTAATGTTTTTAGCTTTAGTTTCATTATATGGTTTATTATGGTTTGAAATTAAGTTTTTTAGTTTTCAAATTTTAGTTTGTAATATACATATTTTGACTGATTTGTAGTGATTTTGTGATTAGTTTAGTTGAATGTTTTCTTGATTATTTGACTGTGTCTTGATTTTGACCCCTCTTTTTGTACTTGTTCTTGTTTATTAACCTTGATAGGCTTTGTTGGTGGTGGTTTGTGTATGGGTGGTGGGGGTCTTGAACTTGAGAGGCATATTCAGTGTGGGTGGCTACGGCTTTGGTGGCAGTTTTGAGTTGATAGGTGTATTGGGTAGCTGCGGATTTGTGTTGTCGGCGATGGCCATTTTGAGCTTTACTTAGCAATTAGTAGATCAATTGGTAAGTATAAATATGCATGCATATATATGAGTTGATGTTGATTCACATATTTATAGTTTTTTTTTTCGTCGATGTGTATGTTAATACGACAGGCTTATGTATATGTTGTCATAAATGTTAATTAGTATAATATATATGCAACTTCGATGGACTTTTGTCTGTCATATTAGTACGTAGTTCATGCTATTTAATTTTTGTCATATTAGTATTTTTAACTGTCTAGGATTTTTAAACTAGGTGAACGCATTGATGTTTATTTGCAACCATTGATTGATGATCTAAAGAAGTTATGGTTTGAAGGCGTTGACACTTGGGATACCTATAGAAAACAATACTTGACAATGAAGGCAGTATTATTGTGGACTATAATGATTTTCCAACATATGGTGACTTATCTGGTCATGAAGTCAAAGGTTATTTTGCTTGTCTGATTTATAGCAAAGACATTTGTGCCCAAAGTTTGAAACATGGGATGAAAATGAGTTATTGTGGACTTAGAAGAAACCTTTGTAGTCATCATCCATTTCGAAAGTAAAAGAAGGCATTTAACAGTTTCTAAGATTTTTGTGCAACTCCTTTACTTATGACATGAGAACAAATTCTTAGGAAACTTGATGCTATGACATTCAATCATAGGAATAAACGTAAAAGAACTGCTGCTGATAGATGTGCTTAGAAAAAAAATACATATTCTTTGAGCTTGAATATTGGAAATCATTATATGTAAAACATAATCTAGATGTCATGTATATTGAGAAAAATGTATGTGAGAGTACTGTTGGAACTTTACTTAACATTCCTAGGAAGACAAATGATGGACTTAATGCTCAACTGGATTTGGTAGAATTGGGTTTGAGAAAAGATTTGGCACCTCTGGTAGAAGAGAAAAGGACTTATCTTCCACCTGCTTACTACACTTTGTCTTAAGGAAAAGAAAAGGAAATTTTGCAAGTGTTTGGTTGATTTAAAAGTTTCGAATGGTTATTCTTAGAATTTTAGAAATATTGTTTCGATGAAAGATTCAAAATGGTACGAAGTCATACGATTGTCATACAGTGATGCAACAATTACTTCTTGTTGCGATCATATCACTTTTTCCTAAGGATGTAAGATATGCAATTATAAGATTTTATTTCTACTTCAATTCTATTTACAAAAAAGAGATAGAAGTTGCAAAATTAGACATTATTTAAACAGAGATTGTAACAACATTGCGTTTGTTGGAAAAAAAATTTCCCTATCGTTTTTTGATATAGTGATCCATCTGACTATACATTTGGTTTCGAGAGGTGAGATTGTGTGGACCGATTTACTTTCGATGGATGTATCCATTTGAGAGATATATGAAAGTGTTAAAGTGATATGTCAGAAATCATAATCGACTAGAAGGTTGCATTGCTGAAGAAGCCATAAAATTTTGCAGTGAGTATCAAAAAGACGTGGTAGCAATTGGGAATCTGCTCGGTCGGTATGAAAAAAAATGTGTGGATGAAGATACTGGTGATCCCTTAAATGGTGGGAAGAACATGAGTATCGATCGAGAACTTTGGAAGCAAGTACACCTTTATATACATTCGATTATGGCCAAAGTGCAACCTTACTTCAAGTACACCTTTATATACATTCGAATACGATCGAGAACTTTGGAAGCAAGTACACTTTGGGTACAAGACTCATTTTGACAAAAGTTGGCATGTTGCAGAGAGCATATGAATGCACTGAGCTCAGATAATTATAACAAATTCAGGAAACCAAAATGGTTGCAAGATGAGCAAAATCATACATTTATTAAATGGTTTAGAGATCAACTAAGTTTTTCTAATATACATCATCTTGTTCTCTCTCTCTCTCTCTATATATATATATATAGTGTTTTGACTATTTAATTAATTTTAATATATTCTGAAGGAATAGAGTGAAGGAAAAAAGAATGCGTCTGAAACATTGAGGTGGATAGCACTGGGACCGCAACTTGATGTAATATTATAATCATGATATGATTTTAATGGGTTTCGGTTTCATACTACCAAACAAGATAATAAGCGAGTTACGCAAAATAGTGGAGTAAGTTTGGTTGCAAAGATAATGCAATATACAAGTGCAAATGATGATAATCCAATTAATTGTGATTTCGCATTCTAAGGTACGTTGGTTGAAATCTAAGATGTTGATTACATTAAGTTTTGAATTCCACAATTTAAATGTGATTGGGTGGACAACAAACATGGTGTAAAAATCGATGAGTTGGGCTTCACATGTGTCGACTTACACAAACTTGGCCACAAATCTGATCCATTTATTTTGGCTTCACAAGCAAGACAAGTTTTTTATCTTGACGATCCTAGTATTTCACAGTGGTTTGTCGTTTTAAGTCCCCCTCATTACAATGACATGAGAGATAACTCCATCGGAAGAGATTCATTTCTAGACAGTGGTATGGTTCACTCTCCATTTGCTTTGAGCTTGCCAAATGATCATATTAAAGTTGATGAAGATTATGAGGAAGTTTGTGTTCGTGGTGATTGTAGAAGAACATGGATAAAAAATAGGACAAATATAATTAGTATGTATTTATATTCATTGAATATAAATGTGTATTGTACATTTTTTAATTAATTAATTCTAGTTGGTTTATATTGTGATTAAGTAATTTTGTTTAAGTTATATTGTGATTAATAAATTATAGTTAGTTTATATTCTGATTAATTAATTCTATTTAAGTTATATTATGATTAAAATTCTATTTAAGTTATATTGTTATTAATAAATTATAGCTGGTTTTATATTGTGATTAAGTAATTCTACTTAAGTTACGTTGTGATTAATAAATTATAGTTGGTTTATATTGTGATTAATTAATTCTATTTAAGTTACATTGTGATTAATAAATTCTATTTTGATTCTTGTTATGATTAATTAATTCTATATGATTCTTATACAGAATAATGGATTCCAAAGGACCATCATATAATGACCCTGATGGTCATGATGACGCAGCCATCCTCGTTAAGAAACCAAAAAAAAAATTAGACGGCCATAAGTATTTTCTAGGATACGGAAACAAAAAGCAACAGGCAAAGCTGAAGAAGTTGTGGAATTTGAGTTAATAAAGATGGAGCTAATCAAGCCAAGTTTGAGGGTGTCCAAACTCGAAATTTAATTCCTATAAATTATAGGAATTGGAATCTTGTGCCTGTTGAATTGAAAAAGCTTATGTGGGAGACAATTAAGGTAACTGACAATTACTATTATTATAAGTTAATATGATTTACTATATCTTACCATGTACTTTAACTTAGTAATATTATAACATAATAATTATTATTATTTTAATTTACATGTGCAGCAATATTATGTCAAGGATGAATCGTTGATGAAATTTTTTTTGAAAGATTGCTCTAAAAAATGGAGGAGGTTCAAGAGTACTATGTATACAGATCACGTTCTTCCATATGTCAAAGCGGGCCACCTAAAAGATTTAGATCATCCTCCAGTAATTTCATAACACAAGAAGTGTAGGATGAATTTATCGCACAGCGAATGACTCCGGAATGGGCAGTAATTACTTAATCTATATAATTAATCAATTCTATTTGACAATTGTTTTTTATATATTAATTAGATTGAAATTATATGACAATTATTTTTTATATGTGTATGCAGGTTCTTCACAAAGAGCGGTCTGAAATTGAAAACAATAAATAAACATAATCATTCCCTATCTTGCAAAGGATATACTTGGTTGGATTATGAAGAGGTATATATTAATTTAATTAGAATTGTGTATATGTTGTGATTAATTAATTAATCATATTTGATTTATGTTGTGATTAATTAATTTTGTTAAAATGTTAGAAACTGAGGACCGAGAGCAACAAACGGGTACTACAAGAGGTGCTGTGGAAGAAGGGTCATGTTGACAAGACCAAAAGTACAAAACTTCTGAAGTTGCTGTAGTTGGAGAAAAAAAATGTAAGTAATTTTTGTCTGATTTAGTTGATGATTTGTTAAATGATTAATTGTGCCAATTAAACATTAATAATTGCAGAATGAGTTGTTAGACCAACATGCTCGAGGAGAATTGGATGTATCATTGGGCACACCGAATGATATATTGACAATAACATTGGGGACTCTAGAGCGTAGATGTCGAGTTAGGGCAAGGGGTCATAATGTGACTCCAATTGAATATTGGTACCTCCCAAAACAAAGTTTAGAGAAGAAGGAAAAAGAACATGCCAAGAAAGAAGAAATAAAACAGATTGAAAAAGAAGATAGCTGGAAAAGAACAACAAATGACCCAAAAAGATCTCCAGATAGCTACATTGACTCAAATTATTCTGGAGCTGAAGGAGAACTTACATATGATTAGTTTGCAAATGGCAGGCATGAGGCAAAATTTTGGTACCAAATTTATTTCCAAAGATGATGTCAGATCAGTTTGTTAACAACATTTGAAAGACTTTTCTTGATGCTACGCTACATGTAAGAACACCTTCACTAGCACTGACATTTGCTAATAATCCTATCACACCATCTCTGACTGCACCCTCACCTATGACAGATCTAGAGGTAATTATATTTTCTTTATTATAATTATTTTTCATTTTATGAAGTCACATATCTTTTTACTATTTTCTAACATTAGTTTTTTTTTTCTCATATGGTTTAGAGTGTAGAATGCATGCTTTCTTGGGCACACTTGATAATATAGTAGCAAAAGGACGGATGTTTTCTATAACCGATCCTCAAACTGTATGCCATGGAGTGCAGCTGGGAAGTGACAATGTTTGTGTTAATGTGCATATGGTGATTGATCCTTTAGCACAACTATCAATAACTTCTTATGCCATAGTTTCAGCAGGAGAAGCTTCGGGTTCGTTTTGTGTTTGGCCAAAATCTTTGGTCATTTTAACATATTTTTAAATACTGCAAAACAAATTTAATTTTTTTAACAATGTTTGTAAGTACAAGTTGCCCGAAGAGATGCTAAACTAAAATTCGTTGTTAAGTTTGACTCGAATAATACACTATGATCACGTTAATCACAATCATCTGCAATGCGACAAAGGAGTGGGGGCGAAGATATTTACGTTGACTTGCCTCCAAAAGTTCGGCTTTTAGCTATGATAGTTTCTAGTATCCAAGACCAAGACTTTGGTCTTGAAATAAAGTTGGGAGGTGGCATTGTCAGCAATGAAGTATCTGCAATTGTAAACCGGGATTATATAGAATCATTTTGTTAGATGGCTTACCATCGATTGCATCTTACTGACATGATGTTATTATATTTTTTAAGTTATTTTTTTCAATTAAAACGTTATTATATTTTCTAAGTTTTATATATGTTGTTTCTAACTCTAAATTTTTATTTTACGCTCTTATATGAAGATATGATAAGAAGTGCAAAAATTCTTGAATTTGGATTCATTGATCCAAAGTCAGCTGCTATTGAGGAGAAATGAAATATAGAAAGTAGAACTACAAAAAAATCTATCATAGATGGAAAATCATTGGCACTGATAATAAATTAAATAGGGTTAATTCCATGTACACCCACTGACGTTTGCCTTTATTACAACCCGCCCTCCAATTTTTAGAAATTCCAATTACCTCCCTTGCTGTTAGAGAATCTCCGTCACATTTAACTGGAAAAGGGTAAAATTGTCGATTTGATTTGAAAAGACGTATGGCTTCCTTTCTACTACGTTTGCTCATCTTCTCTTTCTCCAGAGTTGAAAACTCTCAATCTTTAACCATCATGTGGCGCCAATTTCTTCTCGCCATTGCTATCTAATCCTAAGGAGAAGGAAAACAAATGGAGAAGAAAATAGAAGGATTTTGAGCAAGATTCTGTTTAGAGTTAGCATTAGCCATGTTAGTGTTTCTTTTTTCTTTTCCCTTTTTTTTAAAATTTCTGGTGATTGATGTGGTGTGTTTTAGGTTTCTAAACGAAAGGAGAAGAAAATAGAAGGGTTTTGAGCAAGATTCTAGTTAGAGTTAGTATGCAAGGTTAGTTTTTTTTTTTTTTTGACGGTTTTTCAACTCTATTTTATTTTTTTCCCTTTATTTAAAAATTTTTTGTGATTGATGTGGTGTGTTCTAGGTTTTGTTTTTTTCCTCAACTTGATTTATTTTTAAGGTTAGAGGGTTAGATATTTGGATTATTATCTAGGTTTGTATATGGTTTATTTTCTCTATTTTTGTGTTTTCTCCCTTTTTTTGTTTTCTTTTTTCTCCAAATGAGTGTTTTAGAGTTTTTTGTTTAGGTGTTTTAAGATTATTTCAATTTTATTAATGGTTATGGGTTAATATTTTAGAATTTTTTGTTTTCTTTGAACCAGTGCTTTAGAGTTTCAGGGACTGATTTATGTTTTAGAGTTTTTCCTTAATTTGTTTTTCTCTAAATGAGTGTTTAGGATTTTTTGTTTAGGTGTTTTAGGATTAGTTTGGTTTTATTAATGTAATGGGTTAGTTTTTTGGGTAGTTTTTCTACCAGTGTCTTTGTCTGTTTCTTAGAATGAGAAGTACATTGGTGGCTAGTCATTTTTTTGCTTTATTTTCAAATTTTGTATTGCTTATTTGGCTATTGATTATTGATTTTCTCGTCTCTGGTTTTGTGCTCTGTTTTGGTCTTTTGTTTAGTTTTCTAGTCTCTGGTCTCTTGTTTAGTTTTTTGATTTTGGTGATTGAGCATGTTTCTCTGCATTCAATTGATTATGTGTTGAAAAATTTGTTAAATATATGTTTGATTATTGGTCGTTGTTTGTCTTTGAGATTGCTGAAAATGGTATGATCCACTCTATACCAAACGAGTCAATGTGGCCAGAAGTTTGACTAGGGCAGCTTATCTCCTGACTTATAATGGTATGATCCACCCTATACCAGAAGAGTTAGTGTGGCCAAAAGTTGAAGTTGACATGGTGCAGCCTCCAATAAATACGAGGAGACCTGGAAGGCCAAAAATGGCAAGGAGGAGGGATGTTAATGAAGCTGCTGGTAGGCTGTAGAGATCAGTTGCACTTAGATGTAGGATATGCAAGGCCATTGGCCATAATATGAGAAAATGTCCTAAGGCTCTTGGAAATGCAAAAGGATAGAGAACAATGCAGGTAATTTTAGTGTTATTTAACTTTTTTCCCAAGTTGATTAAAATGAATAATACAATTTGGTTTTTCTATTCTAAACTTAGCAAAATGATGGAGAGCATGAGCAACAACAACAACAACAAGGCCATGGACAGCAAGAGCAACAGCAAGAAGACCATAGGGTGTAACAAGAGTAACAACAGTAAGAGGTGCATAAGGCCTCAATTTCTTTTAAAATCAGGTGTATAAATTTTGTTAGGTACACATGAATAGGTATATCATATAGGGCTGTGTCAATATTATTTTTGGGACACAACACACATATCATTTGTATACAAAAGTATATAGTGCAACCCTTTTTAATTATGTGAAAAGCCTGAAATGTGAGAAATGTAAAGCACTTGAATTGTTTAATGGAGTTCAGTGGACTAGTTCCATGAACTTTTTGAATTTAATTAGTTCATCTTTCTGCTAAACACTTAAGCATTTATTATATTTTTATATTTATTACACATAATACTAATACAGCAATGGATATGCCAAAAAATAGCATATTTACAAGGATCATCATCTTCAAACCATCTTGCATTGCTTCTAAGTTTTCAACTCTTACATTTAGTGATTTCATATCGTTATGCCTAGGAATTTCAACTTCTTGATTGCATCCTCTTTGTTCTTCACTGTTTGCATCATCAAGCATATTAAACACCTCTTTATCTGATGTCTAGAAAGCATAATAGCTGCATTTTCCATGAAGGCAAAAAAAAAAAAGCTTTGATGGGTTGCTGGTAGATTCAGAAATCCTTACCCCTGCATTTTCTATTTGTAAATTTGATTATGCCTCCATTAACTTCACTACTCCCACTTGATGCTTGCATTTTCACTGGTTGCATTTCAGAATTTGTTCTTCTATGGAATTTTGTTATGTGATTGTGGGTTTTATTTGGACAAAATTGTAATGCCTCTGGAAAGTAGAAATGAGTAGGTTTAAAGTATTTTTTGAAGGTTGAGGATAGGTTTTCAAAAGAGCAGGGAGGGACAAATTTTAATTATTCAGGGGTGCATATGAAACTTCCACTAGCCGTTGGGTTGCAGCAGCTCCAAAGCATTTTCAAAAATTTGAACTGTTTTGAATATTTTATTGCAATGGTTACATGATTTATGATACAAGGGCACTTAAGTCAGTTTGTATGCCATATTGGAGAGATACCACTTTTTGATGGATGGAATCCCTCCGTAAGGGAGGTAATTGGAATTTCTAAAAACTAGAGGGGCAGGTTGTAATAAAGCCAAACGTCGGGGGGAGAAGATATTTACGCTGATTTGCCTCCAAAAGTTTGGCTCTTATATGATAGTTTCTAGTATCGAAGAGCAAGACTTTGGTCTTGAAATAAAGTTGGAAGGTGGCATTGTTGGCAATGAAGTATCTATTATCGTGCGCATGGATGACATAGAATCATTTTTTCAAATGGCTTAGCGTCGATTGCATCTTACTGACATGAGGTTATTATATTTTTTAAGTTATTTTTTCAATTAAAATGTTATTATATTTTCTAAGTTTTATATATGTTGTTTCTAATTCTAAATTTTTATTTCAGGCTTTTATATTAAGATATGATAAGAAGTGTAGAAATTATTGAATTTGGATTCATTAATCCAAGGTTAGTTGCAATCGAGGAGAAAGGAAAAATAGAAAGTAGAGCTACCAAAATCTATCAAAGATGGAAAAGTGCATTGACAATAAAATATGGTTGATTCCATATTATCACCCTTAAGTACTTTAAATAAAGTAAATTAGATTCTTATCATATTATTAATGTTTCTTAGTTTTAGTAATTCATTTTTAGTTATATAAATATTATATAAATTTTATTTTTTATTAGCGGTCAATGGATGCTCAACGTTGTCAATCCGTTTGAGGGATTTGTTTGGTTTTTTGACTCTATTATATCGGGTGTCTGTGTGGATTTCAAACAAATGATTTCAAAAATAATGATTTATCACCAAATGATTTCATAACTTGGTAAGCTTAATGAACTATTATTTGTCATATTTATAGTCATGATTATATTATCTTATGTTAAATATATTTAATATCTAAAATATGATATTTTTCTTAAACAGTTCCATAATACCATTTGGGTGCAAAACTATGTAGACGAATTGGCTACATATTTGATCGATGGAATTTCTAATCTCTCAAATTTTTTATCCAATGTCAGTTAAGTATTATATATATTCATGTGCATTAAAATGTTATTAGTATACAATTTTATTTAATATATATTACATTTACTTTTTTTAATTATGTGTTATAAATTTTTTTAAATTCTTCATTTTTAATAATAAATTTGAACAAATAAAAATAAATCTATTGTATTCAGAAAAAATAAAAACAAAACTCAAAATGCAAAATAAAAATAAAAATATATATAAAGGACCAAACACAACACACATTGTGTGTCCTGTTTGACAAAGCATAACAACATATTGTGCGTTGTTTTTGATAGAGCATACACGATGCACATTGTGTGTCATGATTGATAGAGCATACACGACACTTTTTGTGCGTCGTGTTTGATAGAGCATAGACAACGGACATCGTGCTTTGTGTTTAGTACCAACTGTGACAGTCTTTTTGCCCGTCGCAGTTTTGTGAATTTGCCACGTGGATCTTACGTAACTTGGTTGTATATACTACGCATTCAAACGTCATAGTTGATGCTAAAGACGATGTTGATTGTCCATCGTCTTTTGTAAGAGTTTTTTACGACAATGTTTAATACGACAATTTCGAATTGTCATATAAAGCCATCCAGACAACGTTTTCAAAGCGTCGTGTAAAGGGTATTTTCTTGTCGTGACAATGAATGGCTATGAATTATTATGTCACTATTTAGATGATATGTTCATTGTAGGTAGCAGTAATGATATCACTAAAGCTAGAAATTATTGACCAATAATTTTGATACGAAAGTTGGGTTTAGCATATTATATAGGAATTAAATTTCTAAAACGTCTCGCCGATCTTTGTTTAATTTTCTAAAATATAGAGAAAATACTTAATAAATTTAAAAAATATGAAGATAGTCCAGCAAAAAACACTTGTAGGTATAAATATACATCTAGCTAAGAATAATGGTCAATCTATCTATATCTCAAATAGAGTATTCTTGAATCATAGGCAATCTAATATATCTTATGAAGTGCACATATCTTGACCATTCATATGCCGTTAATGAATTATGTAGGTATATAAGTAATCCAAGTAAAAGATTATTGGAAGGCATTAATAATGGTTCTAAGGTATTTGAACTAATCTCTAAATTATGGAGTGCGCTAAAGTAAATATTCATTTGTACTTGAAAGGTACAAATGGTGCCAATTGGATATATATCTGATGCTAAAGACTCAAATTCTACTAGTGATTATAATTTTACAATTGGAGGTGCGATTGTGTCGTGGAACTTTTTAAAACAAACTTGTATAGCCAAATAGACTATGCAGTGTGAATTTGTAGCTTTAAACAAAGTTTGAAAAGATCCAAAATAGCTTCGTAACTTTTAGAAGACATTCCATGTCGGCAAAGCTTGTGTCTGCGATATGTATATGTTGTGATAATCAATCTGCAACTACTAGAGCACAGGAAAAAATGTATGTATAACGGTAAATGTTGACATATACGTTGGTGACACAACACCATAATGCAGTTGCTTACTAATGGAGTATTTCTATTGATTCTACATAAAGTCAAATGACAACCTTGTGGATCCATTTACTAAAGGTCGCCGGCAGTGGTTAAATTTCACGGGAAAGTTGTGGTCGAATTTGGGTTGCTCATAGGAGCTACAAGAGTGAGAGTTGAGCTAAAAGAAAATCGAAAATGGATTCGGAGGGTCCAAATTAGTGGAAAAGAATGACCTACTTGGCCTTCGCCGAAATCTTGCGATTGGAGCTGGAGTTTGCTCGGAAGATGTTTTACTTTTCTAATAAATTCTAGCCTATTTCACAGTGAACAAAGGCTAGCTTAGGGTTCTATAGGTCATGAGCTGTCAAATGGTGGTGGTGGTGATATATAATTTAATAATATAATAGAACAAACCAATTCGAAAGTATGTGTAACCCGATTGGTAAATGAACAAAACATCTTTAGTGCTCTTTTAACCATAACATTCAAATTTTAGCTTGGAATTAAGCATACTCCAGGTCCACAAACTTGTATCGATAAGTTCCACGCAATGATAATAAAGTCAAAGCCAAAGCTTGATCATACAAAAAATCAACCTTTAGCCCACACATGGTCAACATGGTCAAGGTGGTAACTTCAGTTGAAGTCTTACTAAAATTAAAAATCTATATACCAAATCGAAGCTTGAGAAGTAAGAATGAAAATGGTAACCTCAATTTAGCTTAAGGTCACCGGCGGTGGTCAGAATTTCACCATAAAGTAGTGACTGAATTTGGGTTGTTTTATGAGCTAAAAGAAAGAGAGTTGAGCTAAAAGGAACTTGGAAATGGATTTAGGAGGTCCAAATTAGTCGAACATGACTACCCCTTAGCCAAAACTCGTCAGAATCCAATGATCGAAGCTCGAGTTTACTTGGTGGACATTTTGCTAGCTTACAGATGAATTTTGACATTTTCATGATGAATGATGGCTAGCTTGGGGTTCCTTGAGTAATAGGTTGTCAAATCGTGGTGTGGCATGAGGTGGTCAAAAATGCATGAAGTAGGTGAAGGAATGGCACCAGAGGGTTTGGCTTAAGAATCAAGGTTGTTGGCGCAATATAGTTTAGTAATAATAAAATAAACCAATTCAAAAATATGTGGAAACATATTGGGAAATGATTTAAATGTCCATAGCATTCTTTTGACCATAACTTTCAAATATGTAGCTCCAAATCAAACATGATGCGCATGCTAATTCATGAATTTGTATCGACGAGCTCTACGCAATGGTAAATAAAGTCAAGCCAAAGCTTAACCTTACAAAAGTTAACATTTTGGCCCACACATGTCTACATTTTCATGGAATGGATTATTACAAATAATCAATAAGAAAACCACTTATATGCGCATAACCACTTTGTTGAAGATCATACAGAATTTGCTCATCAATAGTTATGTATTGTAACCACGGATTCAACAGAGTATAGCCATATCTATGTTTCACTTTTAAAAGTAGTGTAAAAGAATTAATGGGACACAAAAACGGAATAGACTAATCTTTCACGTTCTGGATCACATAAGTGTTTTTTTAGTTTACTTTTTTCCTCAAAATTATATTAAAAATAATTTGACATTTGCTAGAAGAAGACAACAATACGTGTGAAAAACCAATGTTCTTCACACCACATGCATAAATTAAATTCAAAAACATTTTCATTTGTCCTCAATATAATATTATAACACAACATTTCAATGAAAAAATCCTCCTATGTTCAAAACCCCAAGCTAACAAGCATCTTACAAATATTATCATTTTGTTCTATTAAAATATTTTATTTAAATTAGTAATGAAAAATATTTCTCACTAGCACAAAAACTCTAATAGGTGATGTTATTTATGCATCGCTATAACAAAAGGCTGATGCAGGCCTTTATGTCGTTGAAGCTTCAGTTGCCGAATGTGGAAACAATGCGCAATACAAAACTAATGCCACTTTTTTTTTCCTACTGAACACGGCGCAAAAAGAGTCTATTTTTGTCGTAAACCGCGACGCTATAGTTATGTCGCTTATTTGGACAGTTTTTGGCATTATACAAAGTTCAAAATTAATTAAAAATAATATTTAAAAAATAAAATAAAGGACGCATAATTAAAAATTGATTTAAATAATTACAGTTTAGATGGATAAATTGTAAAAGAAATAAAATAAATTAGATAATAATTAGCGAGAGTAAGAATCGCTAAAAGGTATATTCTAGCAACGTTGGGCGTCTTAAAAAGGTATATAGAAGTGACGCTGGACATCACTATTTGTTTCACCTTTAGCGATGCATATCGTTGCTAAAATATTATTATATTTAATTTAACTTGATTTATTAATTTATAAAATTAATTTAAATTAATAATTTATTAATTCAAATCAGTAATTTATTAAATTAAAATCAATTATTGACTAACTTGTCAATTTTGAAAATTAAATGTTCCTAAGAAAAAAATCCAAAAACATAAAAATAACTCTTATAATAAATTTACATACAGTAATTTTTTTTTTCATAGATACAATAATTAAATATAATATTGTTTTTATTACTTCAATATAAAATGGAATAGACTAGCTTACCTGTGGATCATTTACAATGGAGAATACAACAGTTGCCCATTATCCTCTAAACCTATCCACACCATTTTTCGTCCAAGTTATATTTTTATTCACACAAAATAATTAATTTAATTAAGTATTTAATTAACAATTCTTATAAAATTTAATAAATAATAAAAATGAAGAAAAAGTTAGTAATTATTATCATTTCTGATAAGTTGCTTCGACTAACATTATTGACTATAATTTACCTCATGATTATTATGACATAGTAACCATATTCAGAATTTTCTGGTTATTTTGCCGTCTTTAAACATTTCAAAATATTTTTAAAGATTATATTAAAAAATTAAATGGCTAATATATAAAATTGAAGTACACTTAAGCATGCATTAAATATATAATATCATATATGGAAAATGATCTAGTGAGCTACCTAGCCCATGTTATTATATTAGATGATGATGTAGCACAAAAGTTTTGCTATTTTTTCCAACTGGTGATGGATTATAGTGGAACCTTCATGTTATGTGACATTTTAAGTGCTTTAACGAATATCAAATTTGATCTGCTATGTACCTTAGACAACAATGAGATATCAAGTATTGGCCAACTTTGTCTCGAAATTTGTAACAGTAGAGCAAAAAAGCAAGAGCTAGCAAACAAAAGAAAGGATTTCCAAACCATAGATTCTGCATGTGAATGGCTTTTCCAATGCAAAATAGGGTGGATCTGCTGGAGTAGGAATGTTGTTGCAAAGTCAAAGTAGAGATTTAATTGAGCATCTATTCTTTTCAGATTTCAAGTACCAAAGAATGAAACAGAATATGAAACCATGACTGCTGGACTTGGATTAGCTCAAAAGTTTAAAGTCATGACATTACAAGTCTTCAGCAACTCGACTCTTATGGTTAATCAAGTTAATGGTATGTTTACAGTTGTGAACCCTATAATGGTCTCATATATAAATAAGGTGAAATAATTGCTAGAGAATTTTGAGAAAATGGAGATAAAAAAAAAATCAGAGGCTTGAAAATTAAGGATGAGAGTCGCCAAACATTGCTTATTCGGTTTGAAGTTGTATAGAATGTTGTACTCATGACCACTTTTGAATTGCCTCAGCCCCAAAACAGGCCTCAAGGTTATGGATTTAATGCATGAGAGATTTATGGCTCGACGTGTTATGTTGCAGGGCTACTATTAGTCGACATTGTTGAAAGATTGAAAGGAATATCAGGTTGCAGCAAATGCTAAAGGTTTGCTCCAATACATCACCAAACATGCTAAAAGAAACCATTTTAGTGTTTATGGCACTAAAAAATTGCTCCCAGCGGAAGTGTCCTACATTACAATGGGAATGAATGGACTCTTAGATCAACGAATGATAAAATTATGAGACAAACTATTGACAAGGTTGTGGAAGTCCGAGAGGCAACATCTATTCATCTCAGACAATATCAACAGCTTGCAATCCAATATTATAACACGAGGATACAAATCATACATTTTTAGGTCAGTGTTCACGTCATCATGAAAGTCTTCCTAAATACTTTAGTCAGTATTGGAGAACTTGGTTTGAATTGGAAAGCTCCAGATTGCATAACTGCTATTGCCTGAGGTTATGTGTATCGGCTAAAAGGCCAAGAAGAGGTAGACGTTCCACGTATGTGGAATTTAGAACACCTACACATTTATCATGCCAACATTTTCTTTTGATAATTCCTTTGCAAAACATCCAAGTCAGTATTAATTACGTGTCTTCTATTAAGTTGTAACAGATTTGGAGCGAGCTAGGTACACACTAGTACTAGCTCTTACTCGAGCAAAATAAATGAAGATTATTCGTTTGCATATTTACTTATATTATGTTCATACATTAAAAAAGTCTATGCAAAAGTAAAAATAGCTCGATATGGCATTTGACCAAGTCTTTCACAAACTTAAGGAAACAACAAATTGTACATGATACGATAAGACTTCAAGTTAAATCTTGGATCGATAAAATGACAAGCCAATTAAGTAAAAGGATTAATATCACAGAAGGTCCCTAAACTATATTGCGATTTACACTTTCATCTTAAAAAAAATTTCATACTTCGATTTTCAAACAAATATTTCACTTGGAAAAACTTATACATGAGGTTCACGTTGACACCTCTCAATGTCACTCTCTCTCCTCCGTGCAAGGTTATTCTTTTCCTTTCTTTCTCTAGCTTCATTTGAAGATACAAGAAAAAAAATAGATCAATAGTGTTTTGATTTTCAAAAAAAATTGTGAAATATTTAATGTGTTAAAATTTAAGTTTGAATAACTAAATGGTAGTGAATATGGGTTGTTGATTGTAGAAAAGGACTTCATTTTAGTTTTTGGTATTTAATTTTAAAAGTCATTAAAAACTAAAATGACGTCGTTTTGATGGGATCCATGACACGATGTAGTTTCAATCATCATCAAGTTTGGAATAGGTTCATGGATCGTCTTCTTTCAAGAGAAATAGGTCGCGTGACCCGTATCCATACCCATATGGATCTTTCACCTCCAACCACATTTTTTTGTATTTTGGTACTATTTGTTTTATCTTAACGGCGATGACGTCATTCATGCATCAATTTGGCGACATGTCGCCTAAAAATGAATACCCAAGCTTAATATGTAACCATCCATGGGTTTTTATGTTTTTCATTCCTCATCATTTTCTCTACCATTTAGTTATTCAAACTTAACTTCCAACTCATATTCAATATTTGACGTATTTTTTTTTCAAAATCAAAACCCTTTTGATCATTTTTTTTCTTGTATTAGCAAATGAAGCTAGAGAAAGAAAAGGAGAGAATCAGCTTGCATGGAAGAGAAAGAGTGAGACTGAGTGAGGTGTCAGCGTGAACCTCATGTGTAAGTTTCCCTGAGTGAAATATTTGTTTGAAAATCAAAGTGTAAAAAAATGTTTTAGGACGAAAGTATAAATCGAGATCTAAATTAGGGACCTATAGTGATAAAAAAAAATTCTTAAAATTACAATTTTACCCTTAAAATGGACCTCATGTGCATTGCACATGCCTTTTAACGGTTCAAATGGATGGAAACTTCAAAAAGGACTTACGGTGATACAAAAATATGAGTTTGAGGATGAAAGTGAGAAAAAAAAAATTTTAGGACAAAAGTGTAAATCGCAATATAGTTTAGGAACCTTCAGTGATATTAACCCTAAGTAAAATGACAAAACAAACTCAGGCAAGAATAGCTACAATTCGAGTGCAGATTGGTGAGGCATCAATGAACGCACTACAAAAGTAAAGGTGATATTACAAGGTACGATTATGTTAAATAATTTGTTCATCTAGTATACAACATCTGAAATCCTTCAAGAGGGAATACATTGACTCGAAATGCATTTACTCAGAACACTAACTCATATCTCAGCATACATATATACAACTAATCTCGGATCTTGAACAAAGAGAAGCACTGGAGTTCATAATCTTGAGTCTTTTGGTCGAGACTTTGGGGTTGTCATAGGCATGGAAAAGTATGAGAGTTACAATAAGCTAAAACTTAAAACTTAATATGTTTTAGTTTCATCTGTTCCCGAAAAAGATTGTTTAAGCATTTCAAGTCTAGTCTTCAGCATAAATTTATCATTACGCCAAGCTTTCCTTTGCATATGAACAATCTCCATGATAGCTTTTTTCTGGTATACATTAAAATCATCACCACTGGTATTCTCAACCTTATCAACGCCTGAGGATGGAAAAGATGTTGGAGATACCAGTGATGATGATTTCTTTGACACCTCCAAACCAATTGGTTGTTTGTTCGGTGATCTACAAAGAAAATTGAAGTGTTAATAGGACTTTTTTTTTGCCTGAAATTATCTCAGAGTAGGTAAAAATATCACCGAAATTGAAATCCAAAAATTTATAACTGGATGACTGATGCTTGTCGTTGAACACCAAATTTAATTATTGAATCTACCAAAGCTGTAGTAATGGCAAGTTCAAGTCGAATCCACAAGGACTGTGTTGAATTGTAATTTAAATTCTATCATAGTAAACTACTGAGCTAAAATTACTAAAAAAAGGGTTTTAATTGCTTGAAAAATAATCTAAATTAAATCAAAACAAATAAATACTGAAAAGAAATCAATGAGAGAAATTCTTGGGATCAGAATAATTCATAAGAATAGTAGACAATTGGTCATAGACATAAAAATTCAAATTCTGTCATTCAGTTTGGCATAAATAATTGACATGGCTGGCCTAATTATTCTATATTTCTCATTAAAATAAACTAATTCAGATATGATCATGAATTAGTTGTACATTCTGAATTTAATTGTAGAATCAACATGACCTTAAATTATCTAAGATAATAATCAAAAACAAGAGAAAAGTCAAATAAAGACAAACTTTACAAATATTGCAAAGTTTTAATCTAATTTGTATTTTTCATCGACAATTAACAGAAACTGAGATCATAACCATTAAAGTCTATTTGCTACTAATTATTAAAAACCCAATACGATTGAGAATGCAATTTAGCAGTAATTCAATCTCACATAAAAATAACGATACCAAAATATAATTCTGAGAAATTAAAAATATAAATAATAAACACAGAAGAATATAAAATGAATGATTAAACTGGGTTGAAATAATATTAAGTCTCACAATTGCATAATTAGGCTTGAAATCACCATGCGAGATAGTCCTAATTTGGACTGTCTGAATCCAAACCTTGAAATCACCTGCATGACGCCACATTTAACAAATATGCAACATGATCTCCTAGATTATCTCCATGAATGCATGGATGTTACTTTGACATGATTGTAACTGTTATAGCCATTTTCCCCTACTCTAGGGTCTATGATTCTAAATTAACTAGTAAATCTGGAACTTAGTACAAATAGAGTATCCATTATCTTCTATTGGCATCGAAGACTACCGCATACATGTCTAAATTGAAGTGCAAAAGGTATATTATAAAAACCTCAAAATAACCTATCAAAAGTTACGCAAACAAAATACTACAAAACTATCTCTTTCCCTACAATTTTCCAGAGAATACACCATTGATTTGAGGGAGTATCTTTGAACAGCACTACATCAGTACTCCAAGGGTCTTTGCAATCATAGCATCTTGCGGATTTTGATTGCTACTAGGTCAAACATGCGGCGAATTTGGGTGGTGCTAAATTGTGTTCCAACATGTATTGAGCTAGGTTTCGAGCTTAGGTATCAAGCTTGGGTTTTGGGTTTAAAGCTTAACTATGAATTTAGAGCGAAAAGTTTGATTTTATTTTTTTAGATAATCTCAAAATTTGATTAAAAGATACATTTTGTTCTTAAAATATTTTGAATAACTAAATAAAAATAATGAGTTATCTTATAACTAAATAAAAAAAAAAAATTATCGTATAATATTCACAAAATACATAATATGAAAAACAACAAATATATACAACTTATATATAATAAACATTTATAATAAACATTTATAATAAACTGAATAAAAATAACAAAAAAAATTATAAATTCATTACAGTTTAGCTAACCATGTCGGGTCTACATTAAAAGTTTAAAGCCCGAGCCTAACCCAAAACTTAATTGAGTGGGCCCGATGGTCCCGGCTGGGGCCATATCATGCTTTTCCTGAATGCTAGATTTTTTCAAACAAGTTTGATCGGATTTTAGGATTTTGGGCCTTTTTATATCCCTAATTCTGGTTGCTAAAGTTTTGCTATAACTATTATTGAGTAGCTAATTTTTGATGAGTTTTGAAGGTTCAATGACAAAAAATTAGTTTTTGTACAAAAAGTGTCATTTAACAACAAAACAACAATTTTGTAGCTGGAATAGCTCACTCTCACTTCTTTGTTTTTTTTTTGCTAGTGACTGGGTGTGCATGCTTACCTTATAGTGTGCATATCATATCTATCCAACATATGATTTTTTTAACACCTATCCACATTTAAATAGATGTAAGAGAATCTCCAATGGAATGTGAATTGCTAAAATTAACATGTTATATAAGCATATTTAGACATTGTTTTGAAAAATGCACTCCGATGGTGATGTCTATAATGAATATCGAGCTGACGTGGCTTTGACATTCTCAAAGTGAATGTCTACTTCTGGAGGCTATGTCAGACATTGTCAAGTTTTCAAAAAAGTAAAATTTTCCATAAAAATTTAATTTGCTAAGAAACTTAAAATATTTAATAAAATACATAATTAATTAATAAGCATAAATAACAATTGAAGAATAACTTTTGAATTGAATGTGCATTTATGCCACATAAATTTAAACAATGCCTATTTTTATGCCACGTATATAACAATTCACATTTTTTATTAAAGATACTCTAATTAATATGCGTAACATAAGATGAACATGGACACCTATTATAGTAAATTCTATTTGCATATATATGCAATATTTATTAGGTTTTGGTGAGAATTAAATGCTGTAGCTAAAAATGGCAACAAATCCTTTGCAAACACTTTCTCTTTATCTTTATTGGTAATTACTTTCTTTATATCAAGAATTGTTCAGTGGATGGGTGGAAATTTAAAGATGGCACTAATTTCCTTTTATATTTGTGGGTCACTATGATCTTATGTACAGTACTCAATGCCCCTTCAAACTATCACATCTGCTCATTTCCCACCTATTTCAGATTTCACTTACATTGGGGACCTAACAATATATTAAAAATTGATCGATAATTAAGTAATATTAGTTTATAACCGTGTAATTTTGATAATAATTTATAATGAGTAACAGAGTAACATAACTAACAAAAATGTTTCAATGAATCCCCAGAACAAAAGATTCGTACTGTAGAAATTCTAACTGAATAACATTAGCCCATAACTAGCTAACAAACATGCTTCAATGAATCCCCACAACAAGAGATTTGTACTTTAGATTAATTTTCTCACATTTTTTGGCCAAATATATAGAACTTCTCCAAACGGCTAAAAGTTCTTTTATATATGGTTTTTCGAAACGAGTTCTATCGTTGGGGCCAGCTTGTGGGAAATGCCTATGTTTTCCAAAAGGAAGAAAATTGTCCACCATCATTGTACTACATCCATCTTTAATTTTAAAATACCATACAGATAGATCAGTCACCCCAACCTCCCCGCCTCTAATTGGATACCCCGCTGGGGTGGACATTTGTACCAATTTCGTATCCCATCTCAGCGTAAACCAAGACAAACAAAACAAAGTTGGACATCTGCCTTCAATTTTTAACGCATTTTTACCATAAAAAGTACAAATAAAATAGAGCTTTTAAACTGTGGGAAATAGACACCGGCTAGCAACCTGATCATTTCAAGGAAAGAAAGTTTTTGCAGAATC
Source organism: Ochetophila trinervis (assembly GCA_003254975.1). Taxonomy (NCBI): domain Eukaryota; kingdom Viridiplantae; phylum Streptophyta; class Magnoliopsida; order Rosales; family Rhamnaceae; genus Ochetophila; species Ochetophila trinervis. Next base: position 70,564 of record QANX01001964.1, on the reverse strand, counting down.
AAAATCAATGGCTTCTTCTACCAGGTTGATCTCTGCAAGAACTTCAATTTCTATCGCATTTATCAGAAAAGAAAATAATAAAAAAGTTAATAAAATAAATAATTAAATAAATAAAACTGAGCATTCAAACCGTGCAAAATACACTCAGCTCGTCTCTGAACGAGACTTCCTTTCCCATGACCTTTTTCGTCAGTTTTAAGAACCAGTCCTTGTCTAGAAAAAATCGTGCTGGGTCTGCAGTACTTTGTTTAAATTCACGAATGGGGTCCTCGCTACATTTTTGAGTTCTTCGAAGCCGACCTCATTGCCGGAATCACCATTTGCAAGTCTAGCATATTAACTTAGTCAACTTCCCACAAATTAATGCCTATGTGTGAATGTGTGTGTATAATATATATATATATATATATATAGATTTGCTATAAAACATATTTGTTGCACTCAATAAGCTCCCAAGAATGACATTTTTATTTTTTTATTTTTTTTCTTAATTTTTTTTTTGTTTAGCTTTTGATATTATAGCATTTAGAATTATTGGGTTCAAAAAAAATAAAAATGTTATACAAAACCCTAAGCGCCCCAACATGTGGATTTTATAGCACAACCATATATATCTATATATATATATACATATATAGTTTTGCTATAAAACTCACTTATTGAGGAGCTTATGGAGCTCAACAGATGGGTTTTTTTTTTTCCTTTTTTTTTTAAGTTTATTTTTACCAAATATTTTTAAATGCTATAAATTTTAAAAACCTATCAAAAAAAATAAAAATAAAAACTAAAAAATATGACTAAATATATATATATATATGAATTTAATATAAATTCCAACAGGCGAGGACTTATAAAGCTCGATTATGAGCTACAATTTGGAAGTTATTGTCAAAAACATTTCAATGACATTTTGGTCTTTTACCAAATTAGTTCACCTAATTTAGAATTTTGGTTTATTATACCAAAAACACTCATCCCCCATCTATTATCTCTCTCTCTCTGATACCCCCTCTCTCTCACCTGTCACTATGCGACGCCGCACTTCACGCTGAAAAACAACCAATTTCCAATGACAATCGGCCACGCACCTACATAAAATGATAGCCCAGTCCCCAAGCCACCTTTCTATGTCAACCTTGCACCGTGAAACCTCCATTTTCACCATAAAAGAAAAGAAAACCAATGAGCTCATCTTCTTCAGATCGCAGAATCCCAACGAGATTTAGGCCATGGGGTTGGTTCTCTCTCCCTATTTGGACCATCATAAACTTGAGTCTAGCTTTCTTTCATATCAAATCATTACCATTTGGGAGATTTGAATAGGTGAACTTTGGTCATGGGTTTTTGACCAATTTTCGGCCACCGCCAACATACCTACACCAATTTGAAGGTACTAGCTCATTTCTTGTAACATCCTGTTTTAAAAAAATACTACAATTTTCAAAGTTGACCAAGCTTGACCATGAGTGGGCCCATGGTTGACTTTTTGTGTGGATATGCTTTGGCTTTGATGGGGATACCGTTGCGTAAAGCTAATCGATACGAGTCCGTAGATTGGTAGTATGTTTGATTCAGGGGCTAAAACCGTGAAGTTATGGTTAAAATAGTGTGAGAGGCATTTTGGTAATTTTGTAAGGCTGACATTAAAAGAGTGAAATGACTAAATTGGCCTTAGTGGAATTTCTTAAATTTTCCAGAAGGGTCTGGAAATGGAGAACCCCGACGCCCCCACGGTTGCCCTATCTCGCGCAACCCCTACCGCCCTTCCCTCGTTCACCAGCAACGGCCATTTTCCAGCCAGATCGGGCCAGAAATTACCCGAAACATGGAGCCGGCGGCCTTCTCTACCTACCCATGCCGGAGACAGCCCGTGGAGCAGCCCAGATCCCCGGGGAAACTGATAAACCCGGTCAGCCTTTTGTCTGCAATTGCCGGATTCTGGCGAGGAATCGGCCAACCCACCACCCGGGAAAGGTTGCCTCCAAGCTTTGGCCGTGAAACCCCGTGAGTCACCGGAAAGTTTGAAGAAACTGGCGGACTTGGTTCTCCTCCGATCACCGAATTTTGGCGATTTCCAGTTGCGGGGTTGATCTTTCCCCCTATTTCGGACCTCCTGAAGCCGAATCCACCATCATTTCTTCCCGAATCCTTCTCAGTTGAGCAATGCGAAGAAATGATGTTCGGCCGTGACTTTCTGGCCATTTTCCAGCCATCACCGGCGGCAATCAGACAAGATAAGTTGTTGATTATTTTCTACACTTCTCAAGCTTCAGTTTGATATATGATTTGCATATTTTAGTTGAGTAATGAAATATTTGTTAAGTTGGTAATAATTTCTGAAGCAATTAAAATGTTGTGACTATGAGGAGCTAATTTTAATTTATATATGAATAGGTATAGCATACGAGGGTTTGACCGTGGGAAAGTCTTGTGAAAAGATATGAATTGTTGTTATTCGGGCTTTTGAATTATATATAGATTGTATGTAATTCGGTTTTATATATAATTATATACTGTATGATATGAATTATTTGCGCATTTCAATTTATGTTGGTTGTGGCTAGTTAAATGTTGAATAGTTGGCATGATATTCATGTTTAAGTGCTTATAATTATGAAATACTTGATTTTGGACTTCTTTGAAAGTGAGAGTGTTCTTGAAATGGTGATCGGTTGCCGATGTGAAGTAATTTGGATTTATAAATTGTATTTTGGGTAAAGTAAGCTGCTTTGTGATGCTTCTAGCTTTAGAATGATGTAAATTGAACTTGTGTTTATTGATAGCAGTTATGGAATGTACTATATATATGGGTTCGATTAATGAGTGGATGAATTGTGATTGGTAGTTAATTTAATTGATGATTGTTGATGTGCTCTTTTATTTAATGTGGATAATTGATTTGTATGTGTGATAATTATTATGTGGATTTTGGTTTATGGATGATGATTTGAATGGAATTACAGTTTGATGTTTTGTCTGGAAATGTGGTTGAGGAGGATTATGGAGGTTGTGGAAATTGTGGGATACATTTGGAGATGTTGTACAGTGATGTGGATGGGATGGTGTTGAAGAGGGTACCCTTAGCCATATGAAAGCCTTTTAAATGCTACAATTCCTAGAGACCAATGATCGTGATGACTACACCACATTCCCGCCACGATGCCTTGGGGAGAAGGATCGTGATGATTGGTTACCCTTTCTTGTGGTGTTGAATTGTTAATAAATAATGTATGATATATATATTATCTTGTTATTTTTCTCTAGAGTAAATACATGCATATTCATACACATGTTGAAATAGATATTTTATTTATGGATGTAAAGTAAATATTGTGAATGTGCTCATTTTCATGGGAATTCAAAAATGCGTGATAGTTATGGTTTTTATCCTGTTAAATTGGTTTGAAAAGCTTTGATGAAATTAAAAGTGATTAAAATATGATAAGTGAGGAATGTGTGATGAATATATTGATATTTATGTGTTTTTCTTTGATTAAGCTTCTTGTTAATTATTAGAGCTTATTTTGGATTATTGAGGTAATTGAATATGGGTTAGAATATAAATTTGTCAAGTTGACTTCTGAATAATTGGTGTAAATATGCTTTAAGAACTACAGGTAGCTTGATCCATATTAATAAGGGTATGTAGGCAGCTCAGTTTATTTTTTAGACTGAGTCCAACTACAGAAAAATATAATTGATGTAATTATTTGAATGTTAAGTTATTTTACCGAAAGGTGGTTTTTGATTGGGAAATGTTTGTTGGTAGTTTGGATAGTATATAGAAATGCTTTTCTTTGCAGGTTTGTAATTATATGTATTTGGGGAATGTCAGAAAAACAGACGAAATGCTGCCGAAATATTAAGTCATGCAGGCAGGATCTAGGTGAGTTGGATCCTGTCATTTCTTGTAAGCTCAATTTTATTTTCACATATGAATTGCCAAGTGTAATTAAGTATTTAGGAAACTCGTAATTTTGATTGAGATTTTGGGATTAGGATTGAAATTGGACATTAATTTGGTGTTTTAAATTATAATTGTTGGTTAAATTAAGTTCTTAGAGGTCCCTAGGAACTAATCCAAGTTTCAATTTCGTGTTGTTGTAGAAAAATTAAACGCCCTAATTTTTAATATTAATTGTTTGGGTCAATTGTTAACTACAAAAATTATTGGATAATTTTGATAATTAGTGAGTTCTTAGTGTAATCAAAGACCTAATGTGACTCACCTAAGCGTTTGTATATTTTTTGGTAATGAATTGAATTTTTGAGTACGCGATCATGCAATATCCAAATTTGATTTGGAAACCAAATAATTACATGGATATTTAAATATTTGATTGTGGTGGATTTGATTTTATGTAATTCATTGATTTAGTTTGGTAATTCCATTCTCGTTATATATATTAAGCATCAGTCTGTGATATTCTAAAATTTTTATTGGACAGAAGATAATCCAAATGGTGGACAGAGAGGTAGTATTTGTTTGGTGATTATGATAATTGATTTCAATGATTTATGTACTTTTGCATGTAGATTATCCATATGTTGAGGACAATGATGATTGAGACAGGTTTCCCATATCCAAACTTATTTTACAATATATTCTCAATTTTTTTAATGAGATATCTACTGATTTCCCTTAACATCGCAATTTATCAAAATTTTAATAAAATGGTAAGTTTTGGTAAATTTGAGCTTGAATTGCAAATTATAAAACTTTTGCACGTTTATGAAATTTATAAATTCTGCAGTTATTTTGTAAATAAAGAAAATTTTGAGATGTCATATCATTCTATTATTGGATTTGATTTTCCTAAGATCAATATATATATATATATTATATATGTTATATATATAATTATTTTTAATTTATGTTCAATTTAGTTTAATATGGATTTTAAATGATATTTCGTATTTATCTTAGGAAAAATATGAAGTGATTTTATTAAATTGTTAAAAGATTTAGATTTTATTTGCAATTAATCAAAAGTATTGGATAAATTGATAATGTGAAATAAATCTAAATTTTATTTAGGATATATGAATCAATTGAGCTTTTATAGTAATTTTCTACAATTGGAATTTTAAAAAGTTGCTTTATTTTAATTATGTTGAAAATGATTTGGAAATGTACGTCTCACACAATGATATATACTGATAATGTTAATGAGATGGTTATGGTATGATGATGATGGTCGTGATAATGAGATATATATGAAGCTTTATCCTCTGCTAGTTCATGAACCTTGACAGGGAGTGTTGGTTATGTGACTAGAGAGGAAAGCAAACATGACCGCCTCTGGGAATCCCTTTAGAATTCTCCCAAGTGGCCCTGCATGAAAATGATTCGACTAAGCTCTCGCTAGGTTGTCACCAGATTTCTTTAGGTCATACCATAAAACCATCCTCGGAAAAAAGATTTAATTATCAAAGGCGAAACTGAATTTAAGCATGCACGACATAATAATAATATGATATAAATATAGTGCGGAAGCATAATAAATAAGTCTCGGTCACATATCAGAGCCGACTAAAGTAAATGTCCAATACAAAAGATACAAGTATTGTGATAATATAAATAATGGATAAATACACTTTAGTACCATGTAGTTTGATAAACTTGCACATTAGGCTTTCAATTTTCAAATGTATCACATTAAACCTCTAATTTACATTCTATGCCACATTAGGCCCTCAAGTTTCAAGTGTATCACATTAAACTTCCAATTTACATCTTATGCCACATTAGACCCTCAAGTTTTAAGTGAATCACATTAAGCTTCTAATTTATATTTTTTGCCACATTAGGCCATCTTTAAATTTTAGTACCATGTAGTTTGATAAACTTGCATTTTAGACTCTCTATTTACATTTGTTCTACTCTAAAACCATCAGAAGCCTAAAATATCAATCGGTAAATAAGTTTCAGCTTCATCTAAAAATCACAGAGTTAATGTTCAAATTTTAATTTTATACTTCTGATAAAAAAGAAGTTGGCATGGTTTATCATCTGTTTGCAAAATTTTAGTGAGGGTCTAATGTGGTACAAAATATAAATTGGAGGCTTCAGATGATATACTTGAAACTTTAAATTTAGAGTACCTTGTAATTTGATAAACTTGCATATTAGGCCCTCTATTTATATATGCTCTACCCTAAAACCATTAGAAGCCTAAAATACCAATCGGTAAATAAGTTTTGGCGTCATCCAAAACTCACAGAGTTCATGTTCAAATTTAATTTTTATATTTCTAATTAAAAAAAAGAGTTGTCACTGTTTATCATCTGTTTGCAAAATTTTGATGAGGGTCTAATGTGGTACAAAATATAAATTGGAGGCTTCATATGATACACTTAAAACTTGAGGGCTTAATGTGACATAAAATGTAAATTAGAGGCTTAATGTGATACACTTGAAACTTGAGGGCTTAATGTAGCATAGAATATAAATTGGAGGTTTAATGTGATACACTTGAAACTTAAAGGTCTAATGTGCAAATTTATCAAACTACAGAGTATTAAAGTGAATTTATCCCTATAAATAATTTTAGAATATGAAGAGATAAATATATAATAGCAGAGCAGCCAGCGTGGAAAACGGTAGATCTCAATGGTAGACCTATCAACTTTAGCTAGAACCTAGAGAACGAAATTAAAAATATAAAACATGAGGTGCGAAGATCTCAGTGAATGCCCCTACTTAACTACAAAACTAGATATCTACTATGTAAAATTATTTATGCTCAAGACCTCACATCACTCTTTTGAAGAGTTTTATGTTTTGCAAACGTTTCACAAAACCCAAGTATTAACTCAAAATATTTTAATCACTAAAAATTCAACTTTGGTTAAAACTAGTTTTAAAACACAGTTTAATAACCTTAGTTTGGGTAAACATTATTTTAAAACTGTAAATCATCATCTTCGTCACGAATCACATAAAATCATGAAACATCATTACCACCACCACCACCATAATCATCATCATCAACATCACAATCATCATCATCATCATCATCATCATCATAATCATATCTATGTATCACACTATATATCATTGTGTCAAGTTACTCTCAGTGTCCTGATGATGTCACATGGCAGTTAGATAAAGAATACTCAGCTGACACTTTCAGCATCTCAGGAGCATTGAAGCAGAAAACTCAGCATTTCTCTTTTGCTTATAGGTCATGCAGAAGATGGACATATACATATAATTTATTTTATGTAACATCTTAGTCTTCTCTCAAATCAAATCAACCAAACTAACCATATCCTTATAAATAAAATATCTTCGATCTCCTTTTCCAAATACACATAAAACAAATAAACTTCTCAAATCCAAATTTTTTTAATATTTGCAAATTTACCCCAAAGCTTATAAATATTTCCATAAAATTTCACATTCACCAAAATACTAAAGTCAACCATTTCATATTTATCCAGCATAAGAATTTAATAAATTCACATATAAACTTTTATATCACATATTTTAAATGCAATAAAATCAAATAAAATTCAGTCAATTCAAAATCAAGCATAATAATATTAATAACATCCAAATCATTTAAAAATGATTAATTTTAATTGCAGCCTCTAAGGTTTGGCCTAAATTAAATTTAACCTCTCAAATTTTTGATAATACATCTGCAACCCCTGCTAGTATATGTAATTACTATTATACTATTGTCCTGAAGTATACTTTTTTCTTGATAAGAGTTGAACTTGGATATAATAGTAATTACATATGCAGTTGGATCTAAATACGTATTGTCAGAAACCTAAGAGATTAAAGTTAACTTAAGCCAAAACCTCAAGGGCTGCGGTTGAAATTAACCTTTTCAAAAGTAAAATGCACTTTACATATGAGATACATTCTCTTGTTGGATCTTCAGTCCAACTCCTGATTGTCTAAAAACTATAACAAAATATTAATTACTAAAACTACCCAATAATTTTGATAATTATGAAATCGTCTTTTTTGGATAATTATCCTAAATTTGAGATTTTTGATTTTTGAAAAATTTTCAAAATTGAACTTTGGGTTAGTCTCTCAGATTCCTATTAACCTAATTGGACACTCAAATTCAAACATTTTCACCAAAAACAATCCAATTTTGATATGCTAATTCAGCTCCGGGTTGAATTTAAGCGTTTCTTTGTTACAACTCCAATTGTTACTCTTTAAATTACGAAATGAATTTAAAGACAAAAGGAATAAGAAATTAACCTCAATTTGGTGATACCTTGCTGCCGGTGACCATAATTTTTGTTGTAAAATTGGGGTTCACGACCAGAGTTGGTTGTTTTCAAATCTAGCCAAATTGATCCAAATTGAAGATGTAGGAAGCTTGCTCAAAGGCCAATAGTCATTTTGGAATTGGTGGTGAGCACCCATTCACAGCCGGTGAGCTAGATCGACACGGAGAAGATGTCATGACAAAGAGGAGTTTGAACTCTTACAAAATGGCCAAATCACAATTTTTGTTGTAAAATTGGGGTTCACGACCAGAGTTGGTTGTTTTCAAATCTAGCCAAATTGATCCAAATTGAAGATGTAGGAAGCTTGCTCAAAGGCCAATAGTCATTTTGGAATTGGTGGTGAGCACCCATTCACAGCCGGTGAGCTAGATCGACACGGAGAAGATGTCATGACAAAGAGGAGTTTGAACTCTTACAAAATGGCCAAATCACTGCCAATTTAAATGTGCTAGTGGTAAAGCCTATTCATGGTGAAACGTCACCAATGAGCTTGCTGGAATCCGTAATGATTCTAAAGTCTCAGAGACAGTGCGTGGCGCTTCACATGGCTTTTTCGGAGCGTAGGAATTTTTCTAGTTAGGTCACTGAAGTAGAAGTGAAGAGGCTCGTGTTGGATAAATCACTAGAAAAATAGTGGTGGTTTCTAGGTTTGACGGCGATTTGCAGTGGTTCGCACTAAAATTTTGCTCTCTATAGATGCATGTCCTATCATATTGCACATTACTTGGTGGGCGATAGCCTACTGCGGTCGCCTGGTCCAAATAATTGTGGGTCTGATGCATTTTATTATGCGCATAAGACAATTACAGTGAATTATCTTCTACCAAATAGTGTGTTATGTATATATATATATATATATATATATATATATCATTTCTATTGTATGGACATCTACAAATTATTAACTTATGAATGTTTACACCATAGAAAACTCTATATATGTATATATATTGAAATTACAAAATCCATCTTATGCTCACTAGAGTCTGGGTTTATTTTTTCTAATATTTTATATATATATTTTTTAAATTTTATAGCATTTAGAAACGTTAGGTTGAAAAAATATTGCAATACAAAACACAAAAATTAGATGTGTTTTGGTGTTTTCTTTTTTTGAGTTTTAGATTTTATAGCATTTGAGATTTTTTTTAAATTCATATGCCAGGCTCTATAGTGTCGGCACCAAATGAGTTTTATATCATTTTCATGTATATTACATATATATATATATGTTATTTTTAAGTATTATGCTATTTTACTAGCTAATATTAGTTAGTAGAATAATAATTATTAGGTTTGATAATCTTGAACTTTATAAATTGTGAATCACTTGTCATTTAAAGATTTATTTATTCGTATTTAGATTATAAAAAAATATCAATTAATAATATGCTAGCACATATCATTTAGTAAAGATTTTTTTTAAACCATTTTGATATCTGAATGTAGCACTAGGGATTCAAATCCTATAAAACAAGTTGTGTATAAAACAATGAATACTATTAGGCCCACCAAAAATGTATATTAAATTTTGTTTAACAAATATTGCGGTAGAAATTAATTTTATTTTATTTACGAAATTGATACTGTGATTGGTAAACTATTATACTCTAAATTTATGGAAAATCAACTTAATAACATTTTATCTTATTATTTTGTAAACGAAATCTAATTGAAAAATTTAGTTGCCATAAAATTATTGTCATTTTTGGTATGCTTGTTTATTAGAACTAGATTAAACTAATTTTATCTATTATTTGTTTGCTAAATTTATAATTTAGACAGAATATTTTTATATCGTCTTATCATATCATATCTTATACTATCCAATTTTAACATATCAAATCATGTGTATTTCTATTAAACAAACTGGCTATTAATGTTCAACATTGTAACTCTACCAGATTCAATTTATCCTAAACCCAAAATGGGACACAATATTTTGCCTTTAACAAACAAGCAATAACAATTCAATGTAGAGATTGAGAATTCATTATGTATATGTATGTATATATTATGTCATTCATTTGGAAGTTGAAAGTCATTCAATTTTCTATTTATGATGAAATTGTTCATGGATTTAATGTAGTGATGATGGCACTGCCTCAAGGATTTTTATTTAATTTTTAAAACTTTTGTTGCTACCAGTTGTCTCGTCAAGAATTGAGGCACAGTTTCATGAAAACTTTTGAAATTAAGGCATGTTCGAGTAATTTGGAGACAGATGGCAGAAAAATATAAAGGGTATGTAAGGAAGGAGTGGACGCCGTATCCGGTACGTAAACACTGTAGGACCAAGAAGGCAGAACTAACGCAGAGTGGACGCCGTATCCCGTACGTATAAACACTGTAGGACCAAGAAGGCAGAACTAACGCAGACTGCCAGAACCACTGTTGGACGGAAGACAAAAAAAAATCTGATAGTACATATCCCATCTATTTTTATCCAATTTTTCTATTAAAATTTTAGCAAATAGATGAAATAATTATTGATTTACCAAAGAAAGTAAAATAACTATCGTGTATTTTAAAATAATTACATTAATTTTTTTCTATTTTCTATTTTATATATTTATTTTTATCACTTATTAAAATTTGAATAGAAAAACTCTTAAAATTAATTTAAATTGATCCAAAACCACTGAGTATCCTTTTCACATTTGTGAAGATTATAAAATTAATAAATTTATAATTTAAATCGCTAATTTTAAAAAATTTATAATTTAAATTGTAAATAATTTTAAAAGTTGATATCACCAAAATATAATTAACTTTAAAACAAGACTTAGAATAACAGGTGTGACACTTTTTTTCCAAAAATCAACAGAGTAGCATTTTGATATTTAAAGATAAAAATAAAATGGAGAATAGATCGGGTAGCACGGACATAGTACAAATGACACATTAAAATTAGGTACGACACAAATATGGTATGACAAAAACCGTATTTCACTAAGCATAAAGCACGTAATGGCTATGCTTAGAAAGCCCATGAACTAATCATGACACGAGCCCATGATAGATCAAATAGAGCACCAACCCATAGTACGACTAACACAAATGATTAATAAATATATAAGTTTTATTAATTTACTTTATATTTTCATTATTTTGTAATTTTTTATAAATTAATCAATATATTATTATATTTAATTAATATTTATTTAAAATTTAAACTTTTTAATTTCCATTATCATATTTTTATATTTTTCTACTTTAAAGTTTTGTATTTAATTAATTATATTTTATCTATTTTCTATAAATATTAATTTTTAAATAAATGATAAAATAAATTAGTTGTAATATATTTAAGTTATTTGTTATAAATACTTTTATAATGTATTAATTTTAATAAATATGTTTGTTTAATATAAATAGATCGACACGAACATGAATGTACAGATGCGAGCATGACACAATATGTTAAATAAATGGCTAACGCAAACAAGACATGATAAATAAATGAATTCACATAAATACAACACGAACACTGATAGACTAATGCTCGTTTGGTATAACCTATGTAAATAGAGCTTTTAGTGATAGGGTTTTTCAAAGAAATGCTTTTATTAAAAAAACTAATGATTGTTTGATCACCACTTTAAAAAATGCTTTTAATTTTTAATAAACTGTTTATAAAATATAACTTCAAAAGTATTTTTGACTCTTAGTTTATTATACATAAATTATTTAACTAACCATTTTTGGACATAATATGAATTTTAATATAATAATAAAGGCAAATCGGTAGTAAAAATATATTTAATACTTTGTTTAGTTTCTTTATATAATCTGAAAAATAATTTTTTTTCAAAAGTTTAAAATTTGAACTTTTCCAAAATGGCTTAAAAAAGTTATTTTTTTGGTCAACAAGCATGCTGACTTGTGTGCCAAACCAGTTTAATTCATTGGATTGAATTTAGAATCGAATTTTCTAATCCGATCCTCATGCCAGCACCAAACACCGGATAAAGAAGAAGACCGGATATAGAAATCCAATATTCTCACATATCTGATCAAACAAACACGTCTTTAAAGCCCTCTAAGTAAAACTTTTTAACTAAAAAAAAATCATATCAAACAGAGACTAATATTTAATTGGATCGTACATGTACTACACAGTCTATATGACACTTTTTAACCCAAAAAAAGACTATTTGACACTTCTAGTAACGATGAACAGGTCTAACCACAGCACAAGATTTGTTAGGCCGCTTAGAGTTTCCAAATATAAACCTAGCAAAATGTCATTACTACCCTCAAATAAGATAAGTTAAGTAATTTTGGAAATGGAGAATATAAAAAAAGAACATGTCCCATATAGATTTTTAACGTTGAATTAACATCATCCATTTGCCTATAGAAGTGTCCGTGATCATTTTGAAACTGTATGCCCCCCCTCTCTCTCTCTCTCTCTCTCTCTCTCTCTCTCTCTAAAGAAGTTACTTGGTATAGTACATATTATTAATACACATCAATTTTTCTAACAGTTACACCTCACATATAACCCTTATTTTAAATTTACATTATTAGTCAATTTAGTAACAAAATATTCAATTCTTTTAATGACTTTTTAAATCTAAAGGGTAGTATAATTTTATCAAATATTAGAGCTGCAGAAGAAAATTTTTCCTATTTTATAATATTTTAATTACTATTTATTTTTTCAAAACTTAAATTTATAATGAAAAAGTTAATAATTATTACATTTATATTATTTTAACACTCTAGCACTTAAATGTAGGACCTTAATATGTTTTTGGTAGAAGTAACCTCATGATGAATTTTTGTTCTATTATCAAATTACATTGTAACAAGTTAACCATTTTAAAAAAAATTAAGCTTATTAAAAATATATCATTATTATATACATATATATTATCTTAATAATAATATAAATATGTTGAAATTATATATTTACACCAAATCCCGTAACTATATGAACCACGTAAACATCGGAATGAAATAATTCCATTAAAAGGATTCTGGGAGGTAGAAAACCATCATTACCTATATCCATGGATGAAAAAATCAATAATTTCTACATTTTTTTTTTTTCATCCTGTGGAAAAGATATTTGCTCTCTAAAAAATTATAGGTATAAAAACTATAATTTCTCGCAAAATTTTTTATATTTTTATAATATTTTCACTATATTGTTTTTTCTAAAATTTTTATGTTAATTTTTTTACAATTCGATCAAAATTTCTATAATTTCTATAGAAATTTTCTGAAATATTCATGAAAATTTCTATGAAAATTTTAAAAAATATTCATTAATATATATTTTTTAAAATTTTAAAAGTATTATGGATTTTTTAAAATATAAAACTTAATATTTTTTTAATTGTTGTAAAATTTTAAAATGATATGCTTTCAAATATTAAATATAGTTACACCATGAGTATATTTTTTTAAATTATAATTTTTTTCTCTTGTTATCAAATTGTAATCATTGTTTTGTATTATTTTTTTTTGTTTTTTAATTGTTTTATCATTTCTTTTAATTTGTTAGGTAATAGTGGACTAGTAGTATAATATGAGTGAGTTTTGTCATTTGAAAAGTATTATATAAAGGAAAAACATAGGCTTTTGGTGTAGAACTTAATAACAACAATATTAATAATCACATGTAATATTAAATCAATATAGTTGGCATATTAATACTTATATGCAAAATTATCAAAAACTATGTCTTTTGATAAAAACTTTTCTCAATATAAGAGTAAAAAATATAACCACAATCAAATTCTATGTTGTACTAATCGTATTTAAGTAATTATATATTTGTATTATTATGTTAATGAATGAATAATTATCACTTAATAATAATATTGTTGTTACTGTTAACTAGTGCTATAGGTCTGTTGATTATGAAAAACATAATTTTCATTCAATGTTATTTCAACTTTTACAGTTAAATTGATAAAGTATTTAATAAATAAGCATATCATGAAGTTTCATTAAAAATTATCATACTTTTTTTTATAAATTTTTATCATTTATTTTGAATTTTTATCGATATCGATATCCAGTCGATATTTTCGTCAATACCAATTTTTTCATCATTTCCTGTAACCACAAATATTTATTTTACTGATCGGCGATAACAATTTGTTATGGGTGTAAATTTGAGTTGTATGACCTAGTCCAAACTTAAAAATTTGAGTTTGTCAAATTCATGCTGGAGAGATAACTCGGACTAGATTTGGCCGGACCAATATTTTAAATTTTAAGGTATGGGCCAAGTTTTATAAGTTCAAGCTAGATTTTAGGCTCGGGTATTGAGTTTGGGTTTCCAGTTTAAAGTATATGTTTGAATATGGAATCTAAAATTTAATTTTTATTTTTATATAATTCCTCATTTTGATTCAAATATACTTCTTTTTTGCTTAAAATATATTTAATAATAAATATAAAAAGCAATTTATCTTATAATATATATATAAAATATAAAAATATGACAAACAATAAACAAATGCAATTTAAAATATAATTAATATTTCATAAGTAATTAAATAAAAATAAAAATAAAATTATGTTGGGCTAGCTAATAGGGTCGAGTTTTGGGCTGGGCTTCCTGCCGGTGCGACGGGTAATCCAATGGGCTAGTTTCAGACCAAATCCATACTAATATCCTAAAGTTTGAGCCCAGCCCACAGGTTCAGGCTCGAGACATATCGAGCTCATGCTGAAGTTTTGCCAGATTTTTTTTAGCAAATTTAATCAGATTTTGAGCTTTCGGGCATATTTTAGATCTCTAGCAGGTTGAAGTTCCACAGAAACCCTTGTAGTTTGGAATTTCAAAGTTCACATGCGTTTTGTTCAAATGTGTGTATGTATATATATAGATGTAGTTATTCTCTCATCTCGGGCATAAAATTCGAAATTGTCCAAAAAGTGTTACTAATGGATACTATAAGTGACAAAGGCATCACTAATGGTAGCGACGTTTCTCACACCAATCTCATATGGAATTCTCTGATGAAAGAAAAATTATATATATATATATATATATTATTTCTATTACCAGAATTCTTATGGAATTTCTATAAAGATTGTCATTAAAAATTTATTTTAGTAACAAATTTGAAGTTGTCATCACTAAATAAATAGTTTAGTTTTAGTGATGATAATTTTATTTTTGTCATCAAAACAGATTTTTAGTGGAAATCCTAATAGAAACTCTATCATAATATTCTGATAATGTATATATATATATATAAACAGAATTCTAGAGTATTGTAAAATATACTTGACAGTGTTAAAATGGAGACCATCAATAATAATAGTTATTAACGCTTTGTCACTAATAATAGACTATGAATGACAATCTGCATTTCAAAACTGTCAAGTATATTTTACAATAGTCTGACTATATATATATATGTAAATGATGGGCAAATTGCAGCTGTCAAATAAGTTAAATTATGCCTATCTGATAGCTGCAATGAAATATCGCTCCTCAAATAGTAAGAGACATTCTCACTATTGCAAAATCTTGTGTGTATATATATATATGGTAAAGGTGTCACCTATTACTTAACAAGGGACATAAACTCAGAATAACTACCAAAACTGATTTTATGTATAATATAAACTCAACGTGAATTTTGTGGAAAAACAACAATTTAGGAGAATAAATTATCAGCTCCAGACGTAACAGTGATTGGATAGAATTTCACAATACAAACTGAATTATTCACTACTACAGAAAAAAGCTATCGACAATGGCTTTACTTTTATATAAACGTCGGTTATAAAAGAAAGCCGACATTGATACAATAACACGACTGTTATTAACTTTGGAGGGTAATAAATACGATAGTCCGTCGTATAAAGAAAACATCAACGACGGTTATAAATAAAACCTTCGTCTATAATGTAATTAAAGACAACAGTTACTTCATAAACCGTCGCTGATAAAGCTCTAAAGACACGTGGTATCCACGTTTCTGCCACGTGTCTGTTGAAGAGTATAGACTACAGTTTCTTTAGAAACCATCGTTTTTATTATAATATCGATGACGGTTTTAGGAACCGTCGTCTTTGATTAAACTATAGACGACGATTATAAGATAAAACTGCCATCTATAGTCTTCCCATTTTCGATGTCAGTTTTTGTTTTTAACCAACATCATTTTGTGTACATTTGTCCACGTGGCACTCTTATGTTTAGTGTCTGAAACACAGGTTTTAACGTTGCAAAAATAGCCGTTGCAAAAAATATAGCCATTGTAATTTTTTGTGCTTATATATTTTCATCTTCGTTCTCAATCAAATTCACTTGTTAATAAGAAAAATTTTCTTCATTTCTCCCCCATAATTTTCTTTCAAATTCTTTTAGTGGTGATAAAAAATATTCAAATAGCATTTATTTAGGATTTAAGTCATCAATTTGTTGAAGCTTGAAGTTGATTGTTGTAAAAAAGTTCACCATCGAGGTAAGTAATTTTATGCAATTAACCACATTAAATATTTTTGTTATTGCATTATCATTTAAATTAAATTAGTTATGTAATTTTTATTTTCATGAATTAATTATTTTATAATTATTAGGTTATGAACATTTAAATTCTGCAACGATATATATATATGTTGTGCTTTTATTAAATTTGTTAGTTTGTTTAAATTTTTTATATATTATAATCTCATATAGTATTGTTAATTATTATATATTTTATGTTGTTGTAGTTAATTTTAGAATATAGTAAAATATTAATATTAATTAGTTGTGTAATTATCGTTGTCTCTATATTTATTGTTTATTTATTTATTGTTCTCTATTTATTTTCGATTATTGATTTGTTAATTATTAAATGTTGGTTAAATTGTTAGTAATATATTATTTATTGCTATATTTTAAATCATTCTTGTTTAAATTAGTTGTTCTTCAAATAGATAAAATGGACAAATCATGGATAACGATGGATAGGAGAACCGATGCATTTCAAAAGGGTTTTGAAATGTTTTTAGAATTTACTAAGAGAAGTGCAAATAGAGATGATAAAATTCGATGTCCTTGTATGGAATGTGTTAATTTATTTTTTAGCACTATTGAAGAAGTGAGAGGGCATGTATACTTTAAGGGGTTTGATACGAATTATCGTAAGTGGATTTACATGGAGAAGAGTTGGAAGGATATCGTGGAGATTGTTCTAGAGTTAGTGGAATTAGTAAAAGAAATAACACTGAAAGTCATTTTACCCACATAAATACGGATGATGAAGATGTGGTGGGTAATAATATTGACATGGTGAATGATGCTTGTGACAAGTTTGTGGATAATCAGGTGAATTTAAAAGGTTGTTGGAGGATGCAGAAACTTCTTTGTATCCAGGTTGTATGAACTTTACCAAACTATCTAGTTTGGTAAAGTTGTACAACCTGAAATCAAAATACGGTCTTTCTGACATAAGTTTTTCCAAATTATTAAAGTTGTTGCGGGAAATGCTACTGAGCGATAACGTTTTGCCATATTCTATGTACAACATGAAAAAGACTCTAACAGCATTGGGCATGGATTATGAGAAGATACATTGTTGTCGTAACAACTGCATTCTTTATCGAAAAGAATATGAAGCGCAAAAAAGTTGTCCTAAATGCGGAGCATCGAGGTGGAAGGAAACTGACAATGGAACTAAACGTGTAAATGTCCCTCATAAAGTTATGTGGTATTTTCCACCCATTCCACGGTTCAAAAGGACGTTTCAAAGCGTTGACATAGCTAAAAATCTGACGTGGCATGCAAAAGAACGAAAGGTCGCAGTTGGGAAGTTAAGTCATCCCGTTGATTCACCATCTTAGAAGCTAGTTGATCGCATGTGGCCTAATTTTGGTAATGAATGTTGAAACTTAAGGCTTGGGATTGCAGCTGATGGCATTAACTCGCATAAGCATATGAGTTTTCAATACAATTGTTGGCCTGTGCTTACACTTACATATAATCTTCCACCATGGTTGTGTATGAAGTGGAAGTTTATAATGTTGACAGTGTTGATATCTGGACCGAAGCAGCATGGCAACGATATAGATGTTTATCTGTAGCCATTGATTGATGATCTTAAGCATTTGTGGTATGAGAGGGTGCGAACTTGGGATACGTGTAAACGGAAATTTTTCACTTTGCGAGCAATATTATTGTGGACTATAAATGACTTCCCCGCATATAGTAATTTGTCTAGTCATACCATTAAATGATGTTTTACTTGTCCTATTTGTAGAGAGAACACGTGTGCTCAAAGTTTGAAAAATGGTAGAAAAATGAGTTATTGCCGACATAGGAGGTTTCTTCCGAGTGATCATCATTTTCAAAAGCAAAAGAAGTCTTTCAATGGATTTGAGGAGTTTCATCCAACTCCTTTACCTGTGACAGGAGAAGATATACTTCAAAAACTTGACTCTAAGTCATTTGATAGTGGTAATAAGAGAAAAAAGTCTACTGCTAATTGAGATTGCTAGAAGAAGAAGTCTATATTTTTTGAGCTTGACTATTGGAAGTCATTATATGCGAGGGAAAACTTAGATGTCATGCATATTGAAAAAATGTATGTGAGAGCATTGTTGGCACATTGCTTAACATTCTTGGAAAAACTAAAAATGGACTTAATTCTCGGCTTGATTTGGTCGAAATGGGCATAAGAAGTGATTTGGCTACTGTTGTTGAAAAGAGAATGACATATTTACCACCTGCATGTTGCACATTATCCACGGAAGAGAAGAAAACTTTTTGCAAGTGTTTGGCAAATTTAAAGGTTCCCAATGGCTACTCTTCAAATTTTTGAAATATTGTGTCGATGAATGATTTGAAGTTGAATGGCATGAAATCTCATGATTTACATACATTGGTGCAACAACTGATGCCTGTTGCATTATGATCAGTCCTCCCAAAAAATTTCCTACATGTAATAATGAGATTTTATTTTTTCTTCAACGCTATATGCAAAAAAGAGATTGATGTTTCAAATTTGGACATTATTCAGGCAGATCTTGTTAAGACATTGTGTTTACTTGAAAAGTATTTTTCTCTGTCTTTCTTTGATATAATGGTTCATCTAACTGTTCATTTGATTCGAGAAGTGCGATTGTATAGGCCAAATTTCTTTCGGTGGATGTATCCGTTTGAGAGATATATGAAAGTGTTGAAGGGGTATGTTCACAATCATTACTGCCCAGAAGGCTGTATTGCAGAGAACTACATCGCTGAGGAAGCAATCGAATTTTGTAGTGAGTCTCAAAAAGTCGTTCATGCAATCGGGAACCCACCTGGCCGCCATGAAATACAATGTGTGAAAGATGATACTGGTGATCCTTTGAATGGTGGTAATGTATTGGGTATTACTCGTGACCTATAAGAGCAAGTACATTTGTACATACTTTCAAATACACCCGAAGTCCAACCTTACTTCGAGTAAGTTTAATGCTCTATATTTTTTATTGAATATTGGTTTACGACGATTATATTGAATATTGGTTTACTATAGTCATTAACTTTTGTTTTCTTTAGGAAACATATGGAGAGTTTGATGTGTGATATTCGTAACAAAACAAGAAAAGCAAAATGGTTCCAAAACAAGCAAAATCACACTTTCATTTATTGGTTCCGAGATGAAGTAAGTTTAATATTAATTGTTACTTTTATTGCAAATTGAAACATCATGTGTTTGTTGGTTTCATTGTGATATTAATTCAATAGTTGATGCATTTACTAATAGTGCGTGTGGTGTTTTTGCAGATTTAGAAAGAATTGAGTGAACCAGATAATAGTATGTCACATACATTGAGATGGATAGCATTGGGACCACGTTTTGAAGTAATGAGCTATTTGGGCTACGACATCAACGGAATCCGATACCATACAGTTGAAAGAGATAACAAGCGTGTTACACAAAATAGTGGCGTAAGCTTGGTGGCTAGATCGATGCAGTATTCAAGTGCAAAAGATGACAATCCAAAATTCACCGATATGGTGTAGTGGTCGGAATATGGGATGTGGATTACATTAAATTTCGAAATCGGTGTTCAAATGTGATTGGGCTGACATCAATCATGGTATTAAGAAAGATGATTGTGGATTTACATGTGTCAACTTCAACAAATTTGGTCACAAATCTAATCCATTTATTTTGGCTTCTCAAGCAACACGAGTATTTTATGTGGAGGATCCTTGTGATTCACAATGGTCGGTGGTATTAAGCACTCCTCATTACACACAGACCAAATCTTCTGAAGGGGATATATTTGGAGACATTGCTTTGATTCACACTCCATTTGCTACACAAATACCGAATGAAGAGAGCGCTCCTGATGATGAGGATTGCAAAGAAGTCTGTGTTTGTAACGATTGTAATGGAATATGGATTAAAAATAAAGAATAATGTTGATTGTGTTTAATTAATTTTTTCCCTTTTATTAAATTATATCAAGTATGTCCAATTTTTTTTTTTATAATTTTCAATATACAAATATTGATGGTAAATATATTAATTAGGGTTTTGTTAACAATTTTAAGTTATTTTCATGAAGATAAATTTTCTTGAAGATAAATTGTTATTATATTTATAAATATTTTAATAATATTAAAAATATTTCAAAATATTTCAATTATATTAAATATATTTCAATTATATTAAAAATAGTTTAATTTAATATTTATAAAAAATTTAGGTGTTAATTAGTAAGTTTATAAATATTTTAATTTGATTAAAAATAATTTAATTAAATATTTATAAAAAATCAGTAAATACGGCGCCGTTTGGTCCCTTTATATATAAAACGTCGCCGTATTTACTGGTTATAGACGACGGTTCATAGTGAAATCGTCGTTTTTAGTGTATCGACGACGGTATCACTAGGAACCGTCGTCTTAAGTGTATAGATGACGGTTAGTACTAAAAAACGGTCGTCTATGATTAAAACGGCGCCGTTTTTGCCCCGTGTTTTCTTCATTACATGGCCTTCTCTTTTATTTTTCCCCATTTCTCTAGAAACCCTAGACCCGAACTGTCGCCGCCGCAAGCTTCTCTCTGCTGTTTGCTTCATTTCAACAGAAATCTACTGCATTTTCAACCCGAAAACTTAAAGTAAGTAGTTGGCAATTGAGAATCTATATTTTTTTTTACCTATTTTGTGCTTTAAATGTGCCCGTGAACATATATATTGTGCCCGTGAGAAATGTGGATTATGAATGAAAACTGAAATTTGTGATTTAAAATGAATATTGTGGATGAATATATATTGAAATATATATATATATGAATATGTTGAAATTATTGTTTTTTTTTTGGGTGAAAATGTTGAAATTATAGTGTATGAATATATTGGATGAATATATATTAGATATATTGTATGAATATATATTGGATGAATATATTGTATGAATATATATTGGATGAATATGTTGAAACCATGAATAGCCGAAGGGTTTTGTGTAATATGTATGACTATATTGAAATTATAGTGTAATATGTTTATAGACGACGGTTAGTAATAAAATTTGGAAGTATTTGATTTTACGACGGTTTTAAAAACTACGGTTTTGTATATATGTTACGGTTTTATATTATATTGTTAATTTGTTGGTTTGTTAATATGTATCTAAATATTTGATCATTTACTAATATTTTTTTTGTAGATATGGATCTAAATGAAAATCCAACTAACCCTAATGATCAAGACTCTTCCTTAAGTAGGAAGCAAAATAAGGGTAGAGGATCGTCAAAGTTAAAAAATATTCATAGACAAGTTGCTAGTGACGAACTTGGAGAAGTAATATACAACGAGCATGGGGTTAGAGTGAATAAAGCCGGCCAATGTCTAGCTAATTATGAAGGTAGTTACACCCGATCTCAAATACCGATCACCTACAAGAGTTGGAATGATGTTCCAACATATTTGAAGAATACATTATGGGAGACAATAAATGTAATAATACAACCAATTTCATTTTAATTAAAAATTTTGGTTAATTAATTTCGTTATTTTATTATGAATGTGCTAATTATACCTTAATTTTTTATGTAGTTGGTTTATAAAAAGGACGAATCATTGAAGCATAAAACTTTGAAGGATTGTGCTGAAAAATGGAGAAAATGGAAGAGTTTTATGTACACACATTTTCTATTCCCGTACCAATAATTAAGGGATGTGGAAGATTTCGATGTTATCCCCGAAAAATATGAGGAATTTATTACACAAGAGTAGTGGGATGAATTTGTACAGCAACGATTAACACCTGAGTGGGCGGTAAGTATTAATTAATTCAGTTTCTTACATTTTTTTAATTAAACTACAATTAATGTGTTATGTAATTAATATTCATTTTTAATCTTGCAGGAACTTCATTAGCAACGCTCGGAATTAAGAAAAAGAAATCGGTACAATCATCGTGTATCTTGTATTGGATTTGCATGGGTAGAGTACAATGAGATGAGTGAAAAATTTAAGAAATTTAGTAATTTTAAGTTAATTTAATTAAACTGTCTTAATTTAATTTCACAAATTTAGTAATTTTTAGTTAATTTAATTAAACTGTTCTAATTTAATTTAACAAATTTAATTTAGTAATTTTTAGTTAATTTAATTAAACTGTTTTAATTTAATTTTACAAATTTAGTAATTTTTAGTTAATTTAATTAAACTGTTTTAATTTAATTTAACAAATTTAATTTAGTAATTTTTAGTTAATTTAATTAAATTTCACAAATTTAGTAATTTTTAGTTAATTTAATTAAACTATTTTAATTTAATTTAACAAATTTAATTTAGTCACATACATTAAATTTATTTTGTAAACATGTAGAAGCTGAGATTGGGCACAGATGAACTGCTTTTCCTAGATGCTCTATGGAAGTTGGGCTACGCAAATAAGGAGGGAAAGTTTCTTGCACCAGAAGCTGCTGCAGTTGCAGAACAGATGGTATTAAATTTATTTTCTTATTTGCATATTTTATTTATATTAAGTAACTATGCAATTTTAGCATTGATATTTTAATGTTTTATAAATTTGACAGGATGATTTACGGGAGAGAGTAGTTGCTGGGGAGGTAGACATTGACTTGGATTAGCCCAACGATATACTGACCCAAGTGTTGGGTACTCCTGAGCACCAGGGTTGAGTAAGGGCGAAAGGTAAATTGGTGACCCCTACTGAGTATTGGCACATTCCTCGACATAGAATCCAACCAACAAAAAAAAGGGATAGTGCAAAGGATGAGCGCATCAGACAACTATTTGAGGTCATTCACGACCTCCAAGAGAGTAATACGCTGTTATTTGCATAGTTGGCCAGGACACAGGATGACTTTGTGGCCAACCCTAATATGTATTTCATGACTGATCAGTATATGAACAACACATGGGTTGCCACTAATATTCCTGAGGAAGCGCACCATCTCAATACTCCTTCAACACAAGTACATTTTAGTACTCATCCAACTTCAGTACATCCCATGACACCTGAGCAGGTAAACTTTTGTAAGATTGTTGTTTAATAAACATTTAATATATTGATTGTTATTTAATTAAAAATTTAAGCAATTTATTTTGTAGGGTCTCTAGTGCAAGCTTGCTATATGCACTAGAGATAATATAGTGGCTGCTGGATTGATGTATCCTACGACCGATCCAGACACTATTTTCCATGGGATACAATTAGGGGAGCTTAATGTGCGAGTCAATGTTCAGGAGGCATTGGTCCCTGAAGCAGCCCTACTTCTACCATTTTTTGACATTACATTGGTAGGAGAAGCTATGGAGTCATTTTATCTATGACCTAGATTTTTAGTCATTTTACCTAAAGAAGAGGTAAATATTTATGTTTTATTTATTGATAATAATTAAGTTATTAATAATTGTTATTTTTAATGTTTTTTTGAAATTTAAATATTTGATCAGGTGGAGATATCTGTAAGAGCATCAAAAGGCAAGACAGTAGCTCATTCAGATTCGAATAGTACTCCATATTCGCGTCATTCGCGGGCATTTCCACCGACCAATGAAAGTCAACATCAATTAATCACCTCTGACTTGCCACCGAAGCTGAGATTAATGAAGATGGTAGGTGCCACTGTCTTCAACCAACAAGGACTCATGCAGCTTCAATTCAATCTGGGGAGGGGTATGATAGGCAATTCTCATCCTAGAGTGCTGACACATGAGGATATCAACCAATTTTGTCAAGATGCAGGACTTGGGTGTTGATTGCGTCTTATTCTATTTGAAGTAATGCGCATTAATATTTGAAGTTATAATTAATTTATTTTCGAAATTTAAAATTTTTTTAAATTGTACTTGACATGATTTTTTTTTGCAAGAAGCTGTTTCGACATATGATCCGCGTTAGAAAGATTTTGTTATATGCTTTTATTGATCCACGTGTGGTGCAGAATGTTAGACCTGAAATGTTGGCATCCCAAGCTGAGCAATTAGTCAGACGGTGGAAAGATAAGCCCGACTTCAATAGGATATGGTTAATTCCATATCATTGTCGGTACAATTTAATTATATGTGAAATTATTACTTTCTTAAATATATATAATATATTATAAATTTTTAATATTGACGTTTATTTTAGTGCTCATTGGACGCTTGGTGTCGTGGACTCGAACCTGTGGTATATTTGGTTTTTTTATTCTGCCAACACCAAAGCTAATGTTGATTTCAAGCGATTAATAAACAAGTAAATTAATTTAAAATTTTAGTTAGTTAATTGTAGTGATTAAATTTATTTTTAATAATTTTTTATTTATAAAATGATATATATATATATATATAGAGCTTGGACATTCTGAAATGAGCCGAAGAAACAAAGGTCGAATAATAAATTAATTAGTTGGCGAGGTGGAAAGGTAAAATCTATAAATTATTTATTTCATTAATGTTAAAGTATTAGAAATTATGTATAATAATATTTTAAATTTTTTTTTGTAGGCACCATTGCAACCGACTAGTCATGATTGTGCATATTATGTATGCATGATGATGAGGGATAATAAATGTTGATTCATCCGTACCATAATCTCAGTTACATAATAATGTAAGTATAATTTTAGCGTAATTATAAATTTATATATAATATTATGTTTACTAATGCATTAATATTATTTGTTTAATTTTTATGTACAGTTTAAAAATTGTGTTTGGGTACAAGATTTCGTGGATGAATTTAGAGATGATTTGGCTGAATATTTTATTGAAGAAGTTTTGAACCTTTTAAATTTGTTAATACAGTATGATTAGTTCAATTTAATTATTAATTATGTATAAAATATTTGTAATGGTTAATGTTATTGTGTAATTAGTATTGTATTTTGTAATTTTATTTTAATTTTAGAATTGTTTATATTTTGTATAATTTAATATAATCAATTTATTATTACTGTTTTTATATTAATTATTATTTTATTAATTAAAAAGATATTATTCATTAAAGATTTATATTAAATAAATATATTTAATATATAAAAGCCTAAATATATATATATATATATATATATATATTTATATACATAAATATATAATATAGACGACTGTTCAAAATTTGCCACGTGGCCAAGCTTATGGTTGAAACCGTCGTCCATATATCATTATAGAGGACGGTCAATACAAGGAACCATCATCTATAATCAAAATAGATGATGGTTTCTAATAGAAATCGTCGTCGATGTATTTGCCACGTGGCTTCGACGTGGTTTTAAACAGCGGTGTGGTCCGTCATAGTAAAATTTTAGATGTCAGTTTTGAACCGTCGTCTATGCTTTATGACTATTGACGACGCTTCATTATACCACGGTTTATGTCCATCGTGTAAAAATTTAAAATGTCAGTTTTGACCTTATTTTCTAGTAGTGATTTATGCCAAACCGGTCCATTTTTTTCTTTTTCTTTTTTTATTTATATTCACAAAATTCATGTAGCTCCTATTTCCATCGGTAATTTATACATGAAAATATATTTAAAGTTTTTTTTTTTTTTTTTTTTTTTTTTTTTTTTTTTTTTTTTTTTTTTTTTT
>QANX01001964.1:1498-44137 GCA_003254975.1 Ochetophila trinervis | reverse complement strand
ACAAATTTAAAAATATTATTATTAAAAATAAATTAAAAATAAACTATCAATCATAATATTTTTATATTTGTCACTTAAAATTTATTTTTAATAACAATTTTTATTTTAATAAAATAAAAATATTTTTATCTAAAATTTTTTTCTCTATATATATATATATAATTTTGCAATAAAAAAATTCGTTATAAAACAATAGTTATTTTTACCACTTGGAAAAAAAAAAAAAAAGTGTTTGTCCACATAACCAAATTTTAGAATATAAATAGTAAAATTCAAAACAAAACAAAAAAAGTTGTTTTTTCGGTGAAAGAAGGCATCATTGGAAAAAATAATTCTCTGTGTATTTTCCCAAATGATGCATCGAATAGTGGGTAACAATAAATAACGGGTCATCGAATAGTAAGTTACCTGGAAAAATTTATTGGCCCTGGTGAGTCATCGTACTGATTTGAAATCGACAATTTCAATCCTACTTATTTTTTTTTGGTAAGATTCAATCCTACTTATTAATTATTATGAGAAAGTACTATTTATGTATATAGGAAATATTATATGGATCTAGAAAAAAATATTCTTTTTTTATTCTTTTTTATGACTTCACTTTTTTTGTCCTTGCTACTCTCAAATTTTTCCACAAATATCTCAGCCTGATCATGCCGACAAGCACCCAGAAACTATTCCAAATCATCTAAAATATCAATTTCACAAAACAATTCAGTCAGAGATACTCCCAAGAAAAATGTAATAAATAAACAAAAGGAAACCCAAATGTATTGAAACTTTGCTCATGGAAAAGAATCCTTGAATATGATTATAATTGCAAAAAATAAAGAAGAATTGTTTTCCATGCTAAATATCCAGCAAGAATCGCCAATAAAAACACCAAGATGAACCTAATTGGTATTTTCTTAGATTGAAGATATATCAGAAATCTTGATATTTTCTAATCCACCACTGGTGTCACGATCGGACTTTTTGATGGACGCAAAAATAAACTTTGATGTGCTTGTTGACCCCACGTGGGTAGCAAGCTAATCGTCAATGTGCCTCACAAGCAAACGAACACAATGTTAGTATAGTACAAGCACAAAACAAGCAGCAAAGGAAGTAGAAGGTAGTAAAATTAAACGGGACAAGCAAACACAATAAGAAATGAACTTAATAAGAAGCATTCGTTCTATTAATATCTCGATTGCAAAAGCCTGCAAGAGAGCACTAGCATGCAACTGAAGCTCTCACTTATTTTGGTGGTCTAGCCCAACAACTCGCCAATTAGCCACCTTTCTTTAAAAAGCTTATTTAATAATTTTCGTCTTTGCAACATTAAACATCAAGATGTGCATACAATGGAAAATAAAAAACCCAATTAAATGACCATGAGCTTAATTAATGACCTTAAATGAACTTAACTCCTTGGGAGTTATAGACAAAAATAAAAAAGTACGAAAAATATATGCAAAATACATGGGTTGTGACATCCTCCCCTGCTCAATTTGTCGGAGTCCTCGATGACTTGGCAGCTTCAAGTGCTTTGATCACTTGCTTGTAAGATGATAGGATGCACCCTAAACCCTCATCCCTTTAAGTTGGTAACATGGATGATAGGATGCACCTTCATACAATATGGAGTGACCACATTGTATGAGGCTTTCCCAACTTTAGCTACAATTAGAAGTGGACCTTCATACTTCCTCAATAGTCGTTTGTCTCAGTTGTGCAGGAAACAAAATTGTTTCGGAGACTGCTTCAACAGCACCCATTTCCCTAACTTGGAATTCTAATTGTCTCATTTCTTCATATGCCCATTTCTTCCTTTGTTTCACTACCTTTTCTAACTAAGTTCGGACTAGTTTCACGTTCCTTTTCCACGATAGTTAGCCACTGTGTAGTTGGGGATTCTGCCCATACATAATCTCAAAAGAGCTTTTATTAGTGGTTGAACTTTTTCTAAAAGTTGAAGCAAAATTGGGTTATGACAAGTAGTTGGGCCCAATTCTTCTGATTGGAATCGACAAAGTGACGCAAGTATTCCTCCAACGTGCCATTGCATCTTTCTGTTTGTCCATCAATTTATGGTTAATAGCTTGAAAAAAAATTCAACTGTGATCTGAGAAGCTTGAAAAGTTTTGACTAGAAGGTTTTCATGAATCTGTAATCCCTATCACTCACAATATATTGAGGCATTCCCCAATACTTCATTACAAGCTTGAAAAACAACCTAGCATCTCCTCAGACAAGCAATACTTAGAAGTGGAGATAACGATCTCATACTTTGAGAATCTATCAATAATCACCAGTATGCTTGAATGATCCCTAATCTTTGGAAGACTAGCGATGAAGTCCAACGGCATGCTTTCCCACGGGTGAGCTAGTGTAGATATCAATTCTAACAGCCTAGGTTGTTTCTTCCTATCCATTTTATCTTGTTGGCAATTAAGATATGTGCTAGTATCATCCATAACATCCTAACGCAATTGCAACAAATATTAACATTGCTTAATCAAGGCATGAGTCTTCTACCATCTTGGATGTTCAGCCTACAAGTGTCATGACACTCTCCTAAGAGCATTTTTTGTAAATCCTCAGACTTTGGGTCAAATAATCTACTCCATTTCATCCAAACTAAACCAACTTCAATAGATTTTGAGCTACTGGTTCCCTCCCCATATGCTTCATTTTTTCTCTCTTGCATCGATGTAGTCATAATACTGGAAGCCATGTTTTATAACATTCTAAGCGTAGCCAATTCTACATTGCAGCTCAAATCATTCGCTCCTCGAATCAAAACTCATCCTAAAGAAATATCTGAGGCATTAGTTTACACTTCAAATAGTTCGGTGATGTGAGAAAGAGATAAAACTAGGTCTCTCATTAGAACTTTAAAGGGTGTGGCCTTTTTCGAATACCCCAAGGTTCTTAGTCCTATGATATTTGTAGGGATTTTCCACTCTTGAATTACCTTAACCTTCTCCATATTTATTCGAATCTTCCATTGTTCTATAATATGACCTAGAAAGCTGATGCTTTCTTCAACAAAAGAAGATTTTTCTCTTTTTACAAATAATTTATTCTCCTGATGTTTTTTGGATATATATATATATATATATATATTAATTTAACTTGCTCCTCTAGGGTTGAACTGAAGATCACAATACATCCAAGTATACTATAACAAATTTCTCAAGATATTCTCGAGATACTTGGTTCATTAGAATACAAAATGTTGTTGGCGCATTTGTCAACCTAAAACGCATCACTGAGAACTCAAAGGTTCCATAATACATAACACATATTGTTTTTATTTTTGTCTCCATTGGCGATTCTCACCTGATCATACCTCGACCTTCGTGAAGTACTTGGCTTTACTAAGGTGTTCAAACAAGTTTGCAACAAAGATGACAAGGCATTTACTCTGCACAATTACCTTGTTGACAGCTTGATAGTATACACACTAACATAGGCTCCCATATTTATTCTTCTGGAATAACATCGAGACTCTGTATGGTGCCTTAGAGGTTCTAAATCATGCTTCCAATAGATCATTTAATTGTTTCCGTAACTTTTCTAGTTCTAGATAAGCCATTCTATATGGTGCTTTTGCAGGTTGTTTCTCACATGGCTATCTTTTATAGAAACTACTTATTCCCCCTTTTTATTTAGAAAAAGAGACTTGCATGAAAATCTAGAGATTCATTCACCCTCTTATAACCAGATTTCTCTAGAGTTTTGATGAAAAATTGACTCATATCTCATCATCCAGTGGATTTTGAGCTCTTCTAAAATATTCCTTACTTCACCAGCTATATCATCCTCTAAGTCCTGAAGCTTTTTTAGTTCCTCATCTAGCTCTCTATTTTTATTTAGAGCATGTCCAGACACTTCCATCTTCCAAGTTCGAAGAGCTCTTGATGTATCACAAAGGCTTTTACTATACTTCTCTGTTGTCAGGCTTTGAAAAACCTAAAGGGTTCATTGGTAACTATTTGATCCTCATATATTCAAATTAGGATATGACAATGATGTGATTTATTCAAACATGAAATGTTCAACAATATTTAAAAGGTTACTCTCTATCCATGATCTATCAGCAATGGCTTTATCAAGCCGCTTCTTAATAGAAGCTTGACAACCTTGTCTCTTATCTAATGTAAACTTTCCACCATAATGGCCTAAATCAATTTCCTCGAAATACTTCGACTCTTTGCTTTTCTTGTTAATTGATAACTTCATTAAAGTATCCATATAGAATCTAAGGATTTTGCTTTTCTCATTAATAAGGAATTCCATAGGCTGCAAAGAAATTCCAAAGATTCTCATTATCTTCACTAAAATAACTTTATGCAATCACCCTTTCAGTTTTCCAGACGATCTTAAATCTGACTTGTTCCATTTGCATGAGACAAAGGCCCCTAGTAGATCCTTTTGCTTCCTCAATTTTGAATTTGTAAATCCTAATATCTATTCAAGACAAGCTAGATTGTGTTTCCTCACCACACTAACGAGAACATTCGTGACTACAGGTTGTCCCAAGCCAATGCAATTCCATGAAAAAAATTTCATAGGTGCAGAGGGCATGATTTGGCATGACTTCCCTGCCTATCAAATGCCCAACTAGGTTCTAAGAGGTTGACAATGCTTATTCTACCTTTATTCTTAGTACAAGAGCTAAAAGCTCTTTCCTGCCTAACTAATGGTTGAAGAGAAATGGCTCACAAAGAGTCTCTCTTGCAGGTCTTCCATCGCTAAAGACCCGAGAGGAAGATGTAGAATAGAAAAAAAAACTTAAGAACTAAATCGATACTTGATAGAAAAACAACATCAAAAGGTAAAGACAAGGATAGAACACTTATTTGCCAAAGTAAAATGATCAAGAACCATCAACCAATTGAGCATCTCCTCAAGAAACCTAACCCAAAACCATATACTATAACCACAAAAATTTAGAAGTAGAGAATATACTTACCTCCAACATGGTCACAAAGGAAATCCAAAGCCTTTCTAAGATATGAGGAGATGCACTCCCAATAATTAATGAAAAGAAAACTAAAATCACAAGAAAACTCAAAATCTACTAGAAAATCGAAATCACCACTTCCACCATAGAGAAGGACACAGACAAAAGAGATTCAAGACCTGGAAAGAAAAGAGTGGTAAATCTACTCACGTTGGCTCTAAGGAAACTAATGAGTAGATCACCATGTTTGGAATTTCACATAGAACATATTTCAAATTGATGAAGAAGTAGGTTTTCACAAAGATTAGAAAAAAAAAATTAACCATTTACATTTAATCCCAACTTATTTACAGGGATTCAAGCCTTGGAAAGAAAAGAGTGGTAGATCTAAGCTCGTTGGCTCTAAGGAAGCCAATAAGCAGATCACCATATATGGAAGTTCACATAAGACATATTTCCAATTGATGAAGAAGTAAGTTTTTGCAAAAACTAGTCAAGTGAAGTTGGCTCAGTTGGTTAGCCACTCACACCTATACCAAGGAGGTCGTGGGTTCAAGACACCAAGGTAGGATATTAGAGATTTTTCTTGTATTTCTTTCCTCTTGAAATTAATAAAAAAATAGTTTTCACAAAATTTTTATATACTCCAAATAACATTATTCCATTCTTATAAGTTCTAATACTCAACAAAAATTTACATTTTGTTCCATTTCTACATATTAAAGACAAAATATTATTATATTCTTCATGAGAAATTTAATAACTAGAGCTATATGTTAGGAAAATTAAGTGTGTAAACTTTGTATATACGAAATAATACAATAATGAAAAAACTGGTAATATTTTATTTAAGAGAAAAAAAAAATAAATACAGATAAAATTAAGAAAACTTACAAAATATGTGATACAATATATAAATAGGTCGTAACTAGAGTTCGACTCTATAACACTAAGACAAAATTTGTCTCATTTAGGTGCTTATGGTTTGATGATAATTATCTCCTAAGATACGACGATCTCTACCTATAGGTAAAAGTATTCAAAAACCTCCAAAAACAGCGAACCAAAATTGATTTGAACTCTTATCAAATATGCAAAATTAATATACTAATTATAAAGCACTTTTGCTATTTTACTAAAGTGAAGTCATATTGTTGTAATTGAAATTAATTAATGACAAATGAAATGGAAATGGCCTATTTATAGATGTTGAAGGGGTAAATACCCATGAAAAATGTCCATTCCTAAAGGCACTTTTATGCATAAAGCTGCTTTTTTGCATAAATTTATTTTTTGGCATGTAAATTAAAAGTGCCTTTCAAAGATACATTTTTTTAATTGCATAAAAGGTAGTAACTTTTTTTAAAAATAAAATAAAATACAATCTCTATAAGACAATACAACTTTTAATTAATGAATTGACACCTTTTTAATTTCATTCAATTTTGAAAATTGACCAAAGTTAAAAAGTCAAATAGGCACATCAATTTTCGGACACTACTTGGGTTGATAACGGTTATTACCAAACTCATATTGGTCAATTTTAGACGGTTTGATTGGGTTGAAGAAGAGAGAAATAAAGGAAAGGAGGATAATAATATGAAGTTGTGATTTGAGGATTGCAATTGGGATGAGAGATCTTGTGCAATACAAGACGAGGTTGGATGCCAACAACGGACACCAAAGAGCTTGGACACTGAAAAATAGTTGCAATTGGGAGAGAAGAATAGTTAATTAGAAAACGATGATTGATCGAGTTTACTATATTGTTGTTGCTTGAATTGATGTTAGAGAGAAAAAGATGGAGGCTGCTGCAAAAGAGAATGATATAAGGGTTACAATTTCATTGTCGTTGCTTGAATGTGGTTGGTTGATCAATGAGATAAAGGTTAGGCAACTGCTTGAATGAGATATAGATTATGTTTAGGGTTTTACTTGGGTGGGTGGGTGGCGGCTGCAAAAGAGAAGGGTTAGGGTTTCATTCTATGTAAATAAAATTAAAAAGTATTAAAAATATATGTAGCTTATATAATCAGGTGAGTTGGTCGGGTCTGGAGTAAAATATCAGCCAACCTGCAACCAATCAACTAAGAGCATTTTTAATGGCTATGTGTATTGGAGTCTACATGACATACATAATAGAAGTCTTTATTGCTTATGTGGTAAATGTCTATTTAATAGACAGTGAATATTTAAAAGTAGTTTCCAATGGAATATGTTTACAATAAAATTAATAGATTAAGTGCAATTTTTTTAAAAATTATATCTATTTAAAATTCTAAAATAATTGAAAAAAGAATAAAAAAGAGTTAATTGCTTAGTCACACTGTCTAACAGACCTTCTGATATATTTGACAATCTATTTTATTTTTTGCTACATCAGCTTCACAGAGCTAATAGACAGAGTCATTGAAGCTTTTTTTTTTCTTAAATCTTTCTATATTTATAATGTGGCAATAAAATTAGAGCAATTCATAGTATCATTGGAGATGCTCTAAGCCATTTACCTGCCCAAATTCAGTCAGGTTGGACTGGCTGGGCAAGCTTGGTGTCTTTTTGCACTTAGGGATGACAATTAATTATCTTGGTCAACTCGATATCCGCAGGATCCGACCCTAATAGGGCAAGTTTTCCCTACTTATTCAAGTGGGTGGTTTGGGGTCAGACCAAAATATTTTGTGCTGGATTGGAAACAAGGAACATGGTCTTAGCCCCGAACTAGCCCTAACATATATTATATATAAATATATTTTACTTTATATTATCATTTAATCATTTATAATATTATATATATATATATATATTACAATTATGTTATATGCATTGTTCATTGTGAATATTTTGAGGTTTGTGTTTACATATTTAACACAAAAGCCTAAGGGATACAGTGTGAATAATTTATTTTAGCACGAGCATGATATAAGAAGACATAAATGATAACATAACATGAACCCGCTCGTATTTTGAGGATTTGGATTGACATATTTTAACACAAAAGCTTAATATGTTGGATTTAAGTGAAATTTTTGTGACACAAATACAATATAGCATTACACATTGACAGATTTAGCATTTATTAGAGACTGAATTAGCTTCAATATATAACCCCTACGTTTGCCATAAAATAACAGCAAAATCCAATCTTCCAAATTGAAAAAGAAGGGCACATTCGTCATATTCTCCTTTTAAATTTAAGTGATTCATTTTTTTTTATCTCATATAAGTAGTGGTAGCTTTGCCCATTTCTCTTAATAGCTGGCCTCACTCTCTTTTCATTTAATAATACTATCTTCTTTCTAGTTCTTCCAATAAATAGTATTGCTTTATAACCTTAATTTTTCTGTTTGTTTCTTGTCAATCAAGATGGGAAAATCTCAATGCTGGGATGAATCAGGATTGAAGAGAGGTCCATGGACTCCTGAAGAGGACCAAAAGCTCTTAGCCTATATTCAACAACATGGCCATAGAAGCTGGCGTTCCTTGCCCCAAAAAGCTGGTATGTACATATATATATATATACATATATATATATATATACATATATATATATATATCTATGTTTGTGTGTATGAACGCGCATTTTATTTCGGTTTTCGAAAGTTCATTTCCTTGTCAAACATGAACTTGTATATATACGCGTTCATAAATGGACCATGTTCATGGGTTGGTTCTTATATGCATTGGCTTTTTTGGGATATCCCTGTAGGTCTTCAACGATGGGGGAAAAGCTGCAGATTGAGATGGACAAACTATCTTCGACCTGATATCAAAAGGGGAAAATTTTGTTTGCAAGAAGACCAAACCATCATTCAACTCCATGCTCTTCTTGGCAACAGGTAATTAAACAAAGTTTCAAATTAACTTAAATATTATATATGTATATGTATATATATATATATATATACGTGTGTGTGTTTGAAGTATTTCAATAATATTTTTCATCCTTATTTCTCAAATTGGTCACTGAAAAGTTGCAAAGTTTGAAAAGTCTGAGGCTTTAAATGCTTTTTTTTGGTAGTTTTCTTTCTCCAATTGTTTCAAACTCTCATATATCATCTATCAAACTAGTTCATTAACACGCTGACTCTCTTAAATCGATTATGCATGCTTAAAGTACATTTCTCATTTAATATACAAACAGTAATACACACACATATATACGCGTGTGTGTGTGTATATAGATATATATGATTTTTCTCTTATTTAAGTATACTGAAATTTTTTTTCTCACGATTCATCCTATTACAGGTTAATAAAGCAGTGAAAGGTGCCCTGTATTGATAATAGGATGATTCATGGAAAATATTTTATTTAGGATTTCTGTATAAGAGAATCATGCGTATATATGATTCATGAATTTATATATATAAAAAGAAATGCTCAGATCAAAGACCTCTCTTTTTTAATTGTTTTAAAAAGTTAGATTTAAAGATTTATATATATAAAGTTTATTTGAGTTGGTATATATATATATATTTCCAGGTGGTCAGCCATCGCCGCCCACCTACCAAAAAGAACAGACAATGAGATAAAGAACTACTGGAACACACATCTCAAGAAACGACTATCCAAGATGGGAATAGACCCTGTAACCCACAAGCTAAAAACAGCGATTCTAAGCACCGCCAATGGAGATTCAAAAAACTTATCGAATCTCAGCCATGTTGCTCAGTGGGAAAAAGCTAGGCTCCAAGCTGAAGCTAGACTTGTTAAAGAATCAATGTCCCGGAATCAAAATGAGCTAGACTATTCCATACAAGCACAAGCTCAAATACTTGAAGAACTCAAATATTGTAATAATTATAATAATATTAGTGGTACTAAATTTGGTAGGCCTAGATGCCTTGACATATTAAGAGCTTGGCAGAGCTTACTGCCGAATCAGCAGGATGGTATTCTAAGCTGTGTTGGTAATAATAACAGCTTCTTCTTAAACTACACACCCACTGAGTCTAACATTGGCTCCATGGATTTCAATGGAATTGTAGGCTCATGTGGCAGTGAACTTAAGGAGGTATTTGAAGCTCTGAACCATGATAATTCAGGTTTTGAAGAAGCAGCTGGTAATCATCGCCATGATGTTGATGACGCTTGGATCACACAAGTTTCCAATAGTACAGGAAATTATGTTGGGAATCCAAAAGGGATTTGGGAAAATGATGATAATGCATTATGATCATGAAGTCAACAAGAAATATTTGAATAATGATGTGCTCAAATTTCTAAGTTTTTAGTGTGTCCATTGTAATAATCTAACCCTACTTTAGTTTCCAGTGTTAATGTGTATGAGAGGGAGACAAAAAAAAAAAAAAAAAAAGTTAAAAAATTAAAAAGAGTGAGGTTTGAGTTTGGAGGTTTGACCATTATTTTATGTAATTCAATAATGACTATTTTTTGTTTTTTGTTTTGTTTGTATATGGTGTTATGCTTTGCATTTTCAATAGTGTTCTTTATAAAATAATTTTTAAAAAAATAAGTATTTTGAAGTATTTTAAAAATAAAAATGAATTTTATTTATCTAATTTCAATAGCACTCATTATTATTATTTTTATTTTCCATTTCTCTAAAAATAATTATGATTTACCATTTTCTACTCTTGTTTCCCTCTCTATAATATAGTAGTTTTTGAAAAATGAAACTGCAATTAATAAATATAATTATAATGTAGAGTAATAAGTGAATATATATATATATATATTAAAAGTTTTATAAATGAATTTCACTTTCTTACATTTAAAAAGTCAAGCACTATTTTTTATTTTAGTTTTAAATTTAAAAAATTCAATGTAATTATGAAAAAGAAATATGATTCTAATGAGAGTTTTAAAGTATCTGGCGATGCTCTAATTATGTGTTATGTAAGCGTTGTATACTAAAAGTTGGGGGAAGGTTATTGCGCAGATGAAGAAATTGGGGTTAACTTGGCCATATATGCCATGTGGTATTAATATTTCTTTCTTTGGATCCTCTACCAATCATAAATGTTCTTTTGTGAACCATAAATGATATTTATTTTACTTTTTCTATCTTTTTAACCTCAGCAATTTTCTCTTTTTGCACGGATAGAAACCTGTAACCAAAGCAGATTGGAAACCAGAGCAAGAAGTAGTTGGTTTTGTGGGTTTACTTTTTCCTCAAAGAGAGAAACAGAGAAGGGGGTAAATAAGATAAAGGCCAAGAGGGAAAACATCTGTTACGTATATTTGTCTTTTTCTTTTCATTTTCTTACTTGGTACTTTATACTGTATGAAACAATGGGATTTTAGGGCTAAAAAATTAAAAAATAAAATAGCCACTTCAACTTTTCACTTTTCATTAAATTTAACTCACTAATATGCGTCTAAATTATATTTTTGGTAGTATTATAGGCATCTAGACTGAAGCAGAAGGTGACCCTGCAGTTGACTAAGAATGATCGGCATATATTGGTATACTATTAGATTGGTAGGATGATACTAATTTGACAAATGATATCATGTACATGTATTTTGCGTCAGTTCAATTATGGAAATTTAGTGAATCTTGTATTTGGCATCTTGAACCTGAAGAAGTCCCAATTTCGCCTCTGTTACCAGAGAATTTATATGAAAAAGTAAGTTTTTTTTTCTTTTTCTTCTTGCTTGCAAATCTATATTTACATATTAATATTTTTATTTATTTATTTACGTTTGAAGCTTGACATTCTAAGAGCATCTTAAATAGAGCTCTTTATTTTAAAGAGCATAATTTTTAAAATAAAGAGCATTTTTTATAATTTTATAAAATAAAGAGTGTGATTTTTTATTCAACTCCAATGGTACTATTTAGCACACTTTTTATTTTTCATTTTCCAATAAACAATCAATGCATAACATGAATATATAAAACATATAACCAACAAAGTAATTTTATATGTATAAAAAAATATATAAAATTACATATAATTATAGTTGTGCATTGAAAATTGCTCAACAATAAATAAAATGCATTAAAAGTTATATATAGAAAGTGAGTTTGGCTCTCTAAATGTAGAGAGCCAAATCTCATTCTCTATTTTAACTTTTCATTTTAGAGATAGCTCATTGAAGTACCAAAATGTTTGATTACTCTTTAAAATAGAAAAATTAAAATTTTTAGAGAGTGCATTGGAGATGCTCTAATAAAGGTGGAATTGTGAGTACTTTTCTAGGTTCAAGATGCCAAATACAAGACTTTCATAAATGAACTAACGCTAAATACATGTACTGATCTCACAAAATATTAGCCTTCTCATTACAAGTTATTTATGTCTGGGTGATAGTTCCCAAACCTAGAAATAAAAGAAGATAGAAGAAGTTTACGAGAATCAATCTTCACATAATGATTTTCCTTGTCTTTGTATTATTTCGTAAAGGTATTTATACAAAACATAAGCTAAAATCAATTAGCTCTGCGAAGCTCACTAACGCATAAAGCTAACTAACAAACTCTTCACATGATAACCAAAAGGTACTGATTGTTGACATGGCATGAAGAAAAACAAACTCAGTTACACTGACGTGGCAATAGTATAACCAAAAAAGCAACTTATTTAACACACCTCCTCAAAATTAGGTTTGGGAATCAAATATATTTAAGAGCATCTTTAATGGAATGTGGATTGCTAAAGTTAATATAACATATAAGCAAATATAAACATTGTTTTAAAAAAATGCTCT
This sequence comes from Ochetophila trinervis, assembly GCA_003254975.1. Lineage (NCBI taxonomy): Eukaryota > Viridiplantae > Streptophyta > Magnoliopsida > Rosales > Rhamnaceae > Ochetophila > Ochetophila trinervis. The sequence goes on along the minus strand of QANX01001964.1, from coordinate 31,506 downwards.
TCATAAGTAGTGTCTATAATGAATGTCAAGCTGACGTGGTCATAAGTATTGTCAAAGTGAATATCTACTTCTAGAGGCTTTATCAGATATTGTTAAATTTCTTAAAAAGTAAAATTTTCCTTAAAAATTTAATTTGTTCAAAAATTAATAAAATATATAATTAATTAATAACTAGAAATAGTTTTTGTGCACATTACCATTAGAAAATAATTTTTGAACTGATTGTGCATTTATGCCACCTAAACTTGAACAATGTCTATTTTTATGCCACATATACTGCAATCCACTTTCTCCATCGGAGATGCTCTAAGTTTGCTATGAGAAGAAAAATAGCATAAATCAGCTATTAATTTATTCTGCTTGAAACTCTAAGTCGTGGTCTCAGATAGAGAAAACGTGATGTTCCCAAAGCTTTAGTGAACAAGTCATCAATCTATTCTTCTGTAGGAACATACCTGATCTCCATAAACTTCTCAATACTTTGTCTCTAGCAAAGTGCAAGTCAATTTCAATATGTTTAGTTTGTTTATGCAATACAGGATTACAAGCCAATGTAGCAGCACTCAAATTATCAGTCCAAATTGTAGGAGCAAATAAAACACAATTCCAATTCATTGATATGATTTTTTAACCAACACAACTCAGAAGTAACATGAGCAATCGACTTGTACTCAGCTTCTGGACTAGACCTTGCAACCATTGATTGCTTTTTGGATCTCCAATAGATAAGATTTGATCCAAGTAACACTGCATAAGCACTTGTAGACCTTCGATCATCCTTGTCACTAGCCCACTCTGAATCAGCAAAAGCATGAATAACAAATCGCTTTGAAGCTTAAATTTTAAGACCAAAATCAGCATTACCCTTGAGATTTCTGTGTAAACTTTTGCAGCTTTCCCAAGGAGCAGTAGTAGGAGCTTGCAAATATTGTTTTAGCTTGTTAACAACAACACATATATCTAGCCTTGTTATGGTCAAATATTGTAAAGCTCCTACAACATTTCTATACATATATGGATTTTCCATAATATCACCAATTTTCAAAGACAAAGGCTTGCTAGTCATAATCAGAGAAGGATAGCTATTAGCTTTTACCATTTTGGTCTTTTTGAGCAAATCATGAGTATACTTTTGAGTAAACTGAAATGGACTTTTGAACTCCAAAGCTAAAGTTGGCAATATTTTTATAAGGTAAACATCTGCACTAAATGCTTCCCACAAATAAAGCAAAGGCATGTGAGCTTGGGATAGAAGACATATTCCAAACGCAACAACATGTCTATGCTTTCTTTTAGCTCTCCCATTTTGCTGATGAGTGTGTGGACAAGAATGCTTAAACAAAATACAAACGCTGTATAGAAATGGCTAAAATGATCTATACTCTCCACCCTAATTAGAGTATAGGCATTTCAACTTTGTTGTAAACAGTCTTCCTATCATTAACAAAAAATGTTTAAACATCTCAAGTGCTTCATATTTAAGTTTCAAAAGATATAACTGTGTATATCTTGAAAAATCATCCATAAAGTGAATTTAGTATTTAAACCTTGTTTAGAAGTTGTTGGAGCAAGACCACAAATATTAGTATGGGCTAATTCAAAAGGAGCTATGGTTCTTGTTTGAGAAAGAGGAAAGCTACACATATGACATTTTCAATGTTGACAAGCTTCACAAAAACTGAGGTATTATGGACATTAAGTTATGGTTCATCTAGAGAAATTACTTTCTTCATCACTAAGGAAGAAGCATGACCAAGTCTTTGATGCAAAACATCCAAAATAACACCATTCTTATTAGACAGAGCAATTTACCTTTATTGTCATATCCATTTTCAGTAAAAGAGTCATCAACAAGCTTACACACTTCATCAATAGATGTACACGATTCAGAATTATCAACAGATGTACACAATTCAGAATTATCAACAGATGTACAAAATTCATTATTCATACTACTAGCAAGATCATCTGGTGATTTAGAGTCCAAAATCCCATATAGAATGCATAAATATTTACTATTATTTATATTGGACTTAGAAGCTGAAACAGTAGCTAAATTTGTCTTCAACTTGGCTTGACCAGCATCTAAAATCCATTTTGTAGCCTTTTGATATGGAAATTGCACTTGTATAATCCTTTTTCGAGAGCTCCTCTAAAAACAACTTGACCAGTCTATTTTTCTTTTATTAAACAATGAGTTTCATTAAAGTTAACAAAAACACTGTTGTCCAGAGTTAACAACCAAAACTCCTCTAAAGACCAAAATATAGTTAGGAAAATCGACTGAGTTAATAAAGACATTACCTATGCTTGCAATGTCAAGACTTTGACCATTTCTAACCAGCAACTTGTTTCCTCCAGTGTAAGTGGTATGTTGTAACAGATTGTTCCCATTTGAAGCAACATGATTTGTTGCTCCAAAATGTTAGTTTTTTTTATGGTTGAATAGATGGATATTCTTGGTTTGATTGATAAATAGGAGGAACAATTGATAATGGGTTTAATTGAAAAAGGAAATATCACTACAAAAAAAACAGGGGTTTTGTGGCGGAAGCAAATTCGTCACAAGGTGTAGTATATGTGACGGAATCGTCGCTAAAACCACTTTCTGTGACGGATTAGTATCCGTCACACTTCCGTCGCAATAGCCACGACACAAAAGGGTTTCCGTGACGGAATACTGTTCCTCGTAACAAAAAATTGCCTTTATGTGACGGCATTAGTTGGTCACAAATATTAATGGAAATTTTGACATTCCGGCGAGTCACCGCCAGCAGGGTTTCAGTGACAAAATTTGGTCCGTCACAATATAATATCTGTGACGGTCTTGTGATGGTAGACCGTCACAGTAAACATACTGTGACGATCTAAATACCGTCACTTGTGAAAACAATGATATATTGCATTGATTTAGTGACCGAGCTGAACTGTCACAAATTCATATTTGTGATGGTTTTGTGACGGTAAACGGTCACAATAAACATACTGTGACAATCTATATACCGTCACAATATACAGGTTTTTCATTTTTTTCCAGTTATAGTTTTGTATTATTTTTTATTCACTTATTTTGTTTCTCTCAAATTTAATGTTAATATGGTATCTCTTCCATACAAACACATCACATTGAATATAATCAGTAAATAGTACAATTCAAATAGAATAAGTAGTCAAACAACTTTGAGAAATTCATTTAACATTAAGACATTTGATACTGAAGCATTTGTCCTATTACATGCTTCATTGAAAAAATATTAACGTTTACAAAGAAATGTCAAAAATGTATAACCTCTCTACAAATTAAATGTTTAATTTTACCACATTCTCTCAATGCTTCTACTCGACAACAATTTAAGGAAATAAAAATTCAAATAGCTAACTATGAAGTGTCGAATAACTCTACATGGACTGAAGGCCCTTGAGATTTCCTATCGCAGGTGAAAGTTTGCCATCAAGATTTAGACTTGAAAGATTACTGCAAAGACAAACTGTAGGGAGAAAAAAAATTAACATCAAAATCAATAATTTAAACACAACAAAGAAACCAAAAAGCCAGAGAAGATATGTAAGATATATTAAATATATAAGAAGAGTATTCACCTTCACTTAATGCATTTCCACATGCCTTGAAATGTTATTTTATCTTCCATGAAATAAAAGCAGCGGTTTTAATTAAACTCTAAAATATGCCTATCACAAGAACCAATAGAGAAGGACAATGATATATCCAAACTATAATGTGCAAGCCAAAATAGAATAAAGTAGAGCCAAACTAGAATAAAATAAATAGTTACATAGATACATAGATGGCGACAAACTAGAATAACATAGGTAAAGAAATAGATAGATTGATAGACCCTTTTATCTTTATGATGTAAAAATGTACCGTAAAAGTCAAAAGCCTTTTTTTAATATGTAACTGTCAATATGAGAATAAGCAATTAAATAAAATATGCAAAGTAAATAAATAAGCATTACTTGGTTGTCCACCTTGCATTCCACCAAAAGCATTAATATCAAAGCCACCTAAATAAAAAAAAAAAAAACATTGTTATTTAAGGTATTTAAGATTGATAATAGTATATGATGACAAAATTCTCAATATTTAACAAGAGGTTCAATTGATCACCCCTTATGATTAATGCAAATATATACATAAATAATTCTACCTTTATGGATTCAATTATATCTTTATCAGCATCCTTGACATAGCACCCGCTAAAGTCAGTAATTTTCTCATTAAAGTACTTATTCTAATACTGCCACAATCAGGTTCTCTCCCTACAAGCCAAAAAGACAACTTAGCATGATCACACTCACACACACACGCGAGTTAGGAAAGGGATAAATCAGATTGATTATTGGATTTGCCTCTAGAAAATTATCTATCTGCCCAAAATTATAATGGTAAACTTGTTTAGGCTTTTTTTCATGTTGCTATGCAAATTGCTGTTTGATATGTCTTTTGGAATGTTATTTGGTGGCTTTCTAGGAAATATTGTCACCACAGCCAAACAATGCAAATACTTTAATTTTCTTTTAGAAGACTTTTTATTTTTCAAGCATAAAAAAAAAAATCAGTTTTCTTGACATGGCATAAGGATAAAGAATGCCCTCTTTAGTGCATATAGAACTGTCCAAATAATAAAACTTGAGAGTTATGGGTAGGTAAGAGGAGGGGAAGAAGAAAATAATTTTTTTTTAAACTAAAAAAAATTGACAAGTTAGGCATTCAATAGGCTGATATTGTGATGTCAACATGACAGCGTTGCATGTTACTGGTCACACTCTTTGCACAAATAATCAAGCTTAAAGATTATTGACTGCATTTAGAAGGACAACTTTACTTCCCTAATCAAATGGCAATATACAATAACATCACCTTATTGTTTTACAGGTATTATGACTCCTTGATATATCATATTCCTATTCATGTTACATGCATATCCAGTAAATAAAGAAGTGATATACTTACTTGGATCAATACTTCCATGTGGGAAGCTCACGAGAAAAATCATGCAGAAAGCGAATACGAAGGTAGAGAGCAATTCCATCCGTAGGCAGAGCCATTCTATGGCTGCAACACTGCAAAAGAATGGGCGAGCAAAACAATCAAGAAAATAAAGGTTCCTTTTCAAGAACCTTTTTTCTTGTCCGAATCCTCTTATTGTAGGATCTCCAGCAATTGATTCACCAAAGAGATGAATAATTGGAGATTTTTGGATGCTAACAATGCGAACCAACTCCCTTGATGATGCCATATAGTATTTCTGCATAACGGAGTTTTAACATTCAGGAATCAAAACAGGGGGGAAAAGAAAATTATTTGAATCTCTAACATAGTACTTGGCATCGAATAGCAGGCAGTCTGAAATTCAATCTCACAGCAGATTAATTACAGTTGCTCCTCTCCAATAAACTCCACAGGAAAATTTAACTAGCTTATCACAAAAATAAATAAATAAAATTAAAGAGTTAAAAAAATGGAAATTAAAATTTCCAATTTTAAACAAATGCTAAATAGATGAATGTTGTCAATAAGGAAAAATATACACATAGATACAAATTTAAAATATATTAAGCTACTCATGCAAGAATTGGCCATATAAGATTTAAACGCTTTTAATACAGCTGTCAACACAATCTCGGGCCCAAAAAAATACCTTAATCTCTATCGGCTAACACATAGTACATGCAAAACCCCCGTTTTTTTTGTAGTGTCAGTACGTGTCATGCAAAACCCGCATAGTCGAAGTAGATTATGATGCACAGCCATGATGATCATCATTTCTACCTCTGTCTGAAACTGCAGCTCCCCACCCTGTGTACGCTCTTCTTCAAGTCTTTTTACAGCCACAAGAGAACCATCAGCCAAGCGCCCTTTATAAACCGTACCAAATCCACCTCTACGTAGAATATTTTTATTGCTAAAACTATCAGTTGCAACTTGTAGCTCACGAAGAGAAAATCTTTTGAGCTGTCCCAGATGATCGGCTGCAAAGAAGGTAAATGAGTGAGACACATTGTAGACAGAAAACTATAATAGAACTAGACAATTTTTCTAATTAAAAACCAACGAGGTTCATCGAAGAAATGAGCAGCGCAGCGAAAAGCAAGTGCTATTGCAGCAGCAGCAAAAAGCAGAGCAGCGCCAGCAGTAACTCTCAGCAAAAAGCAGAGCAACGCCAGCAGTAACTCCTCTAGCAATCGCTCCAGTTGCACTATTACCTAAAATAGTTTACCATTTTAAACAGATAAATTATACATGTTATGGGAGCACTGATCCGAAAGGCAAATTGTTCACTACAATGCGTTGTGCTGGCATTAAACATGGTATTTTGGGGGTTGATGGTAATTTAATATGGTATTTTATCTTAGTTATTTCAGTCTTGTACATAATGAATTTAACACATTACAGCCATATAACTGTACACAACAAAAGCAATTATATAATTTTGTTGTAAGTAGAAACTTAATACTTTATCCTTATTTTGTAGATTTTTTTCACTGTAGGACCAATAGTCAATCTAAGTTTTGTAACTTTTCCTGATATGCCTTTATGATGGAAGAAATTACAGATTCAACCTATTAGATCTAAAATTGTTTACACACCCTTCAATAAAACAATAAATTACTCAAATCAAACAGTCCCATTTTAAATTATTCGGGTGAGGTGCTTTTAAATAAAAAATTAGTTCTTAAGTGGTTACCATCTAGAAGGGAAAACTTGTATCTGAAGAAACAAAAATTTATAGGTGTTACTAGCTTTTTGACCAACGTATGAGCTATATTAAAATGCTACAAAAAAAAATATTATAAATGCAAAGGGAGTTGCATTTTATGTTTCCCTTCAGTAAAAGATACATGAAATAAATACTAACAAAAGGCGAGTAATTTTTTTTTTTTTTCAATACTTCCCTTTTACAAAATGATTTGAGGGGTAAAAGATTCTTCTTTCCCCATTTCCTAAATATGTTCCAAACATTTTATATTGAAATAGTAACTGAAATCCAAAAACATTTATAGTATATTATGAAGCAATGATATAAATAGTATTGGTGGAAGTTTGTGTGACACACTTGATAATCCCACTTTTTTATAGCCTTAGGACTAATTCAACCTTTATATCCACCAATCCCCACATCTGATCCCCAGCACATGCTGATTATTGACAATTTGACAAGCATGAAAATAGTCAAAAGGGAAAACTGAGGGAAAAAAGAAAAAACCCTTAACTATAAACAAATTTACATTGTTACCTCTGGGAGACTATCTTTGGCATGGTTAAGCTTTTCAAGTTCATCAAAAAGACGCTTTGAAGCCTGCTTGTGTTTCTCGAGTTCAGTCATGAACCTTGCTTTCTCCTAGTGATGCAGAAGAATATATAAGATCCAGCCATTCCTGAAAGAGATGAAAAATTTGTTACTACAAAATGAATTGCAAACTTGCTCAAACAGTAAAAAATAACATTGCAAACCTGTACAACTTTATCATACGAATCCGTCACAGCTTTCTCATTCTTCTGACGCCTTTGTTTTTCTGCCCGATTATCTTCCCTTTCCTTTCTCAGTTCTTCTCTCTGCCTCTCCAGGTGTTTCTCCAGACTCTGCACAAGCACAGAGTAGCCCAAGTGTAAACAGAGGAACACAAAATAAAAACAGAGAAGAATGTTCATTGTATGAACCTGAAGTCTAGTGTCTTTCTCCTTCATGGCCTGTTCACCAGAAGTTTCTGCTTCGGATCTTTTCCCTGCAATGAATAATTACATAACAAAAGAAAAGAAAAACATCATTTATCTATTAAGCTACCACTTTGCTTGAACAGAAATCAACTAATGCACAGTTCTGAATACCTTGTTTGACATCCTCTAACTGCTTAGCAAGAGTTTGATTCTCCTTGCTCAGTCTGTCCTTTTCCTTTGACACAGTATCAAACCTCCTCTGTGAAAATAGAATGTAATAAACCAAGCCAACCAAAAACCATAAGTAATTTGTGTTGCTTTAGATCTCCAATTTTAATTCAACAAGATATTTAAGCAATTATACATATATGATGAAATTTAAAAGATAAGACCAAACAATTAACCTTGAAGTTTATAACCATCTTCTTCTGCTTCTCCACATCCGACTTTAGACTAGCATGCGGATGCAAGCCAATAAGAAAATAAATCTTAACCATGTAAAGAAACCTAAATAGCAAGCTTCTTCTGGAAAAAAAGTAAAAAATAAATGCGCATACTTCAACTTGCAAACTCTCATTTATCCTCCTTTCCCTTTCAGCAAGTTCTCTTCTGCAGTTAGAAAGATCTTGCTCTAATTTTGATACCATATCCTGCTTCTCAGAAATAAGCCGCTTAACTTCCTCTATTTGAGCATCCTTCTCTTTTACTTTTTCCTGGTGAAAACAAATCAAAAATATCATAGCATCAGCAAACAAACAAAGATATAAATTCCAAAGTATGAGATATCAATTCGCAAACACAATGTAGTACTAAATTATAGCATAAAGAAAAGTCTATAAAAGATTGATTGCGCCTCAAAGTTTATCATATATACTAGACCCCCTATGAAACTAAAAAATTAAGATGTGCAGCCATAGTTGTATGTACCAAAACTTTTTGACATCTACCATAATCTAAATAGGCACATTTACCTGCAATCACATACACAATGATACAGCAGCACAGAGGACAACTACATTTAAAGTTTCAGACCAACAATGAGGTTGCTTTGGACTCAACTGCTTTGAAAACCAAAAATACCAACTACGAGCAGAAAAAGGACTCAAGGTTTGCTAGCTACTGAACAGTGGATAGAATGTATGAAGTCAGCAATTTTTTAAAGCTGAAAGAATTTGATTGTTACATAATAGAGATTGTGTCTAACCCACCTGCAACTGCCGAACCTCGTCCTTCAAACGATCATAATCCTCCACATCAATATTTCTAGACCTTTCTAGAAACTTTGAGAAATAATATATGTTAAAATACTGAATAATAGGTAGCAACATGAGGTGGCACAAAACGAAATAAAATTGTTTGCAATACCTCAGAAAGAGTACAAATCAGAAGAAAAAAATCACTAAACCGCAGGACTCACCGGTGGAAGAGCGGACTGGATCGACGGCGATTAACGCGGCGCTGGTGTGGGAAATGATCGGTGCTCCTCCGCGGACAGAACGCCGGAGCTGGAAGCTGACAGGGTTGCTAGAGCTGCCGCCTGCGTCACTTCATTTTCCACTCGAAGCTATCGGTGTTGAAGCTCTCTGTAGCTACGTAACAGTGGCTTTCACACTTGCACAATTTGAGCTCATAAACTGGAAAACAGTAGCAAACACACTAAAGATTAAAACGCAGCCGTTTTGATGGTCAAAGAAAATGCTAAGTCAAGCTACCTATTTATGAAATGTCAGCAGTCAACCACCAAATATCCAAAAAACATATCAGACTTGAAACAGATCCGGTGGCAAACAGTGCCACTTAAATAATTTTAGCATCTGTGACGGTTTTTTAACCGTCACAGAATCGTTATTCCCTTTTTTTTATTTCTGGTAGTCATTTAGTGACGACATTTGTCATTTTCCGTCACTAAATGCAAACAAAATTTTAAAATTTTGTTCCCGCGCAGCTGCATGTGTGACAGCCACATATTGGTCACAGTTACTGGAAAATGAATCCATAATTGTGATGGAAGTTGAAATTTCCGACACAGAAAACATTGTTTTGTGACGGGTACATTTCCGTCACTATGTTTTCCGTCACTAAACATCGTTTTTTTTTGTAGTGTGATTACAGAAGAGAGAAAACGCAAAGAAAAACCATAGTTGTCTATATAAATTAATTGTGTTTTAGTAATGCATATCATGCTTTCCTTTCTGTTACATTGAAACATTGGAATTACTTTCTGTGCTTTCATTTTTCTTTCAGTGTGCTTTTTACTATTGTGCATATTTTTGTTACGTTATAGAGACTTTGTAGCAGATGTATGTATTGCTTTTTCTCTCTTTTTTTCACATTATTGCATATTATTATAATTAACGTAGAAAATAAAGACAAACGCCTTCAGATATTAAATGCGGATAAATTTGGTTCAGATTTGTCATGCTGTTGGCTGCTAATATAACTTATTATGGGGATAAAACGATACAGAATTAAAATGTGACGAAAATAGATGTCCAAAAAGTGTTAACATAAAGTATGTATATATATATATATATAATAAAAATAATAATAAAAAAGTCAGAATTTTCTTAGTGATTGTTTGGAAATGTTTATATATGTTGGTTCAAAATCAGAATTACTGTCTAAGAAAACAATAGTTTTGTCATAAAACTGTTTCCAAGATTAAGATCGATCTTAATTTTAACTTATGAAAATATGTTTTCAGGGGACAAACTACAAAGATCCATTAGAAATAATCCTAGAAAAAGCATCAATGAAGGATAAAACAGTGATCCTAGCAAATTTAAACGATGCATGGGCAGAGCCACATTCACTATTCGATGTGTTTCTTGAGAGCTTTCGCATAGGAAACAACACACAAAAGCTGTTGAAACATTTAGTGGTCATTTGTTTGGATGAAAAGGCTTACAATCGTTGCTTGGCTTTACATCTTCATTGTTATCGTTTTCGCATTGAAGGTTTCAACTTTACCAATGAAGCGTTTTTTATGTCTCCAAACTACTTAGAAATTGTTTGGAGGAAGATTGAGTTTTTGGCTACTGTCCTTGACAAGGGATACAACTTTGTATTTACGGTATGTTTAATAACATTAATATATATATATATATAGTTTTACTATAGTGAATTTGCAAGCTTATCTTATGGTTGGCATCTAACGTCTCAACCATATCTTGTGAGACGTATGATTTCTGCACAAAACAAAAAAAAAAATTCTACGTTCCACTATAAGGTAAGCATACAAGCTTACCATGGCAAAACTATAAATATATATATTTATATATATTCACTCGGATGAGGATTAAATTGTTTCAAGCTGAGATTTAAAGTTGTAATTTGGATTTACTTTGCCCTTTTAAGTATATTCCATTAGATTCATATATTTCAATATTATATTTTTAAATTTCAACGCTTAAAGCAATCTAAATGATTGTTAGATCATGTCATTTTGCAAACTGCCATTTTATTTTTAAAATTTACAAATTTATGCTCTTAACAATTTCAATTTTGTTTTGACTCATCCCAGTTATCCCATGTTATTCTTTTTTTTTTCTTTCTATATTTACAAATTTGACCCTTATTTAGTAAAACGTTTTATTTGACAAATACATAAAGTTTTGCAAATAATTTTCCCAAATTTCCACTAAAGGGTAGATCTTCAAATATCTTAAAATTTTCTATATATTTATTCAGCTTCCTGTTTTGCTACACCTATAAATAGAAGATGCTCTGTTTTTTTTTTTCCTGTTCATATATTGCTTTTGGAAGTATTTTACTTAATCAATTTCTAATAATTTCCTATAAATTAAATGTCATTTTCCAAAACAATAACCTGCCTAATTAGTTTCTTGTTGACCTTTTATTTTCTGTTTTTCGGATTGTTTTTCAATTTCAGGATACTGATATAATGTGGCTAAGAGATCCATTTCTGCGGTTTTACCGGGATGCAGATATTCAACTTTCATGTGATTTCTTCTACCGAAATTCCACCAATATAAATAATCAAGTAAACACAGGGTTTAGTTTTGTAAAATCTAATAACCGAACAATTCAATTTTACAAGTATTGGTACGCTTCAAGAAAGATGTTTCCTCATCATCATGACCAATATGTGTTTGATTACATAAAATATGTTCCGCTTATTACAAAGAATATTGGACTGAAACTAAGATTCCATAATACTGACAGTTTTAGTGGGTTGTGTAGTCCCAGTACAGATTTCAACTTGGTTTATACAATGCATGCAAATTGTTGTGCTGGCCTACAAAACAAGGTTCATGACCTTCAGATTCTGCTTCATGATTGGAGAAGATATATGTCATTGCAACCAAATGTTTCATGGACTGCTCCACAACATTGCAGGTATATAAAATATAAAATATCAGTGTCTCAAACCAGAACAATCTGATTTAAAATTAAATTTTTATTTTTAATATTTGATTCTATTATTTGAATCGAAAGAACAGTAAAATCTGATACAAATGTAAGAAATCATATATCAAGCTTTAAAATCTAATTTTAAGAAAGTCAAAATCGTTCCCACCTGAGTCATTTCCTATAATCCTATAAAATATATTTTATATTGCATGTTCTATTTGTGTATATGTATATAAATATATATATAATTATGTTTTTCTTTTATAAAAATCCCTATCCTAATTTATTAAAAAATAATAATAATTATACGAGAAAACAATTTACATACCAACAAGGCTTGTTTATACAATAAAACTTTTCTCCACGAATAACTTTTGTATATTAGCGCTACTAATATGGATAAATCTTAATTGTCTCGAGTCTAACATCTTATAAGTTGTACATTAACTTTAACACTACATATATAGTTGATAATGACTTTTCGTTTTGTTTTCAATGCATGTATGGCCGACTTATCATCGCCAAGAACTGAGATATTCGGAGGTGGCAAAGCAAGAAAAAAGTATTCTCCGAGAGGGAAAAAATTAGAGATAACAGTATAAATATCAATTGGCAAAGTGTAAGCCTTAAACTCAAATGCAAGGCTCTTTTTTTCTTTTTTTCTTTTTTTTTTGCCTGAGTACTTAAATTAAAGAAGTTATTAATCTTTAATTAGAATATGGATCATTGTAACAACCCGTACGTTCTGCAAAAATATCAAAAAATTTGATGCCGACGGAGTTGGCTAAGAGTGGGTCAAGGGTTTGATTTTTTGAGTGGACAAATTTTAGCTTTGAATTTGATACCGTTGCATAGAGCTCGTGGATACAAATTCGTAAACTGATGCCACACTTGATTCCAAATTACAGTTTGAAAATTATGATCAAAAGAACTTTAAAGGTATTTTGGTCATTTACCAATTGTGTCCCATTTAATTAAAAAAAAAAAACAAGTTATTTACTAAAAACACCCGATCTCCCTCGGCTACACATTTTCTCTTTCTCCCTGACTTCTCTCTCTCTACTCTCATCACCGCATGACAAAACATCACATAGGTTGATTTTATCGATATGGATGTCAAATATATTGTGTTTTAGTTAAATGAAATCTCTATAAATACAATAAAATAAAATGAATGAAATGCTGAGATTTTTACATAACAAAAACTTTATATTTTCTCTCTTCATTCTCTCTTTATCTCTTTCTTCAAGCAAAATCTAAACAAAGCAAAACAAAACCAGAGAGTTACTAATTTTTCTCTCTGAGAATATTTCAGCCAAACATCCAAAATCCTACGGTATTCGCACAATATATGAAAAATTTGTATACAATGATAATATCACATTATCATTTATTATTTTCATTAATTACATATCATGTGAATTTAATTATCATAATCATGCGCAATGTCACCCAAAAATTAAATAAAGTGTGTAAATTTGACAAAATATTTATTTAATGACTCCTTGTGAATTATTCATTTTACCACATTACATGTACAACATTTGCATATAAATCTTTGTTCTAAAAAAAAACAGTCAAATAGTAAACTTATTAGTTTATAATGAACCTAGTTGGAATCTACCATCCACAATATTAAGTTTACCAACAAAAAAATAAAAATAAATAAAACCATCCACAATATTAAAATAATAAAAATTAAAAATAATAATAATAACGAAAAAATATAGATCCATGTGATGATCAGTATGAGTCTTAAATAGAAGGAAGATATTCACCCAAAAAAAAAAATAGAAGGAAGACTTGCCCTTTTTCTGAATCTTCTCCGGGGAGAGAAATTTGTGGACACATGATATAGACTCTAGCAGAAGACCCTTGAATCTAAAGCAATCCAAAATTTATACAAAAAAGTAGCTGTTCCCACATTCCTCTTGGATATGTGCAATATTTATAAAATAACAACTAACAACCACACCGCCTCTATATATTATATAATTTCTAAGACCAATTTTTCCAAAGAACCTGCCTAAATTTACTTCAAGAATCCGACACCCATTTCTTTAACCATTTTTCTCTATTAATATCGCATTTCACATGTGTCATGTACATTTAACATCTGTCTAGCTTGGTACATTTGGTGGCTTTCTTTTTTCTTTTTCTTTTTCTCTCTCTTTTTTCTTTTTTTAACGGTCAAGATGTGTCGCGATCGGAGCCTACCATAAAACTACAAGCTTTAAATTTTGTAAAACTACATCGTTTATGCTAAAAAAAATTAATAAATTTTTCTACAAAAAGTAGTCATAGTTGAAACTAAGTCCTTATCCTATCACAATATGGTGACTTCATAACTGCCTTTATAAAATCAGGATATGATACAAATCAGTCAGAAAAAATTGATCATTTATTTGCACTATATCTTAACAGGATTATTATTGTATATATATTAGTTTAGATTTTGCATTATAATTATGGATCAAAAAGGTTTGTGGAATATTAGAGTTGGATGGAGTACTTCTGAGCTTACAAAACTACTAAATTACATAAACGATCCAAAATTTTACCCATATTCCATACTAAAGTTTCTCACATTGGAATTTTTAGAAGTCAATGGTTTATTAATTAATTAGAAGACTTAATTAATCATTAATCTCGGTTTTCTACAAAGTTTGAGTACAACTTAGTTTGTTTCAATAGGAGGGAAATGAAAAGTCTTTTTCCTTCATTTGTATTCAAAGATATGTTAACAAAATCTACTATAGAGAGAAATTTAAGCAAGAAGCAAAGTAAGTAAACGGAAAAGAACCAGCCATATGTTGATGGAGGGAGTTGACTTCCTTGTTAGAAAAATACATATATATGCATGAAATATTAAAGAAAAAAAAATCAGAGATGAAAAAGTGACTGGAAGGGGAAAGAATTAGAAAGAGAAAATGATTCCCAAATCAGTAGTAGTTGGAGAGGTTGAGAAGAAAAATTATAGCCAGAAGGTGGTGAGGATTGCAGTGCTATTTGTGGGGGTGACTCTAGCTTGCTTGGTGCTATCTAATTCAGTGCCAAGATCTTATGTGTTGAGCCAAGTCTTTGCCATTAACACTACTGGTTCTGTAGTGAGTTTTGTCCATATTGTGTCTAATTTAGCAGATGCTTTCCTTTTTCGTGTTTTATTGAAACATTGGAATTACTTTTTGTGCTTTCATGTTTGTTTTAGTGTGCTTTATATATATATATATTTTTTCGTGACNATATATATATATATATATATGATATTGAAGGATTTTAGTTAATATATAACTTCCATATGTCTCTTGTACAGGGTCCTGGATTTAAATTTGCAAGCATTAATAGAATCCTCTATTAGCGCTCTTCAACTTTAAATTTCATCCAATATCTTTGACGAGAATCTCACTTTATATATGTGTATATATACAGTCTGTCTATAATGTGGAAATCCGTCATTTTAAAATGCAGATTCTCACTAATAATTTGTTGTCAGTGACGAAGTCATCGTTGCCAATATCAATATTTGAAAAAATATTATAATCTGTAATTTTCATAAATACGAAACTAGATGTGCAAAAAAGTGTCACAAAATATATAGTGGATTAATGAAAAATTAAATTACCACAAGAGGTATTTGTATCCTAGAGTCAAAGCAATTGTTTGAATTTTTCTTTCAATTGTTGCTTAATAATCGTTTGGTAACATTCACGTTTTTAAATCGTTTGTCATCAATATTAAATTACTTTTAATATTTCTCATTTCCATTACGGTTTTAATTAGTCGGTTAATTATGCTTAATTTGCAGGCTGCCCAAAAAGATCCATTAGACATAATCCTAAAAAAAGCATCAACCAAGGACAAAACAGTGATCCTAACAAACCTAAATGATGCATGGGCAGAGCCACATTCAATATTCGATGTTTTTCTTGAGAGTTTTCGAATAGGAAAAAACACAGAGAGTTTGGTGAAACATTTAGTCGTAATCTGTTTGGATGAAAAGGCTTACAATCGTTGCTTGGCTTTACATCCTCATTGTTATCGTTTTCGCATTGAAGGTTTCAACTTTACCAGCGAAGCTTTTTTTATGACTCCAGATTACTTAGAAATTGTTTGGAGGAAGATTGACTTTTTGGCTAATGTTCTTGAGAAAGGATACAACTTTGTATTTACGGTATGTCTAATTAATTTTACATTATTATTATTATATGAGTAATGCTACATATGCTAAAATATTTATCAAATCTATTAATAAATGACAAGTGTTAAAGTTATTATGGGTTAATATATTCATATAACCTAAATATGAATAAGTGAATTCTTAAATAGATAAATGAATCAAAAAGTTAAACTAATTAAATATTGTCATATCATCTACCACGGCATTTGATAAATAAATTTAGTCAATATTTACTTGATAAATAAATTTAGTCAATATTTTAGTAAATCTAGCATTATTGTTATTATATATAAATACCTCTATCATTCGCATTTTTTGCAGATCTGCCATTATGTTTTTGACCGTTACATAAAATTTGTCCTAAGATAAAATAGTAAATTTTCTCAAATTTTCATTTAAAGGGTAGTAGATGTTTAAATTTTCAATATATATTCGGAATCCTGTTTTGTTACCTAGCTATATAAATCTAATATGCTCTGTTTTGCTAGAAATAAAACTAATACATTTACATTATTATATATAGACCCCCTCTACTTTACAATTTTTTTTTTTCACACCTACCATTTTGTTTTTGAACTTACATAAAATTGTCCTAAGATAAAATGGTAAATTTTCTCAAATTTCCAAATTAAAGGGTAGTAGATGTTAAATTTTTCAATATTTATTTAGAATCATGTTTTGCTACCTAGCTATATAAATCTAATATGATCTGTTTTGCTAGAAATAAAACTAAAATATAAAATAAAGTTTTTTGCTTGCTATATTTATTAATAACTTTTGAAATCATTTTACTTATTTCACATAACCAGTTTTTTTATGGTGTTGATTTTCGTAAGTTCTTAATTTGCAAATGTATTATATAGACGACAGTCTCATTTTAAAACTGTTATTTTTATGTTCATTCGCAAATTAAAACTTTAAAGATATCTACACCATAGAAAATTATTCACATAACTCTTTGTAAAGTTGTTGTTAACATATTTTTTTTTTCCCAAATGTCAGGATAATGATATAATGTGGCTACGAAATCCTTTTCCACGGTTTTATCCGGATGCAGATATCCAAGTTTCATGTGATACCTATCTTGGAAATTCTACAAATCTAAATAATCTAGCAAACACAGGGTTTAGTTTTGTAAAATCTAATAACCGAACGATTCAATTTTACAAGTTTTGGTACGATTCCAGAAAGAGGTTTCAACGCCGTCACGACCAATATGTGTTCGATAAGATAAAATATGATCCATTCATTACAAAGGATATTGGACTGAAAATGAGATTTCATGATACTGATCTATTTGGTGGGTTTTGTCATCCCAGCAAAGATCTCAACTTGGTTTGTACAATGCATGCAAATTGTTGTGTTGGTGTACAAAACAAAGTTCACGATCTTAATGTTTTGCTTGATGATTGGAGGACATATATGTCATTAGAACAAAGTATGCAACCAAATGTTTCATGGAGCATACCACAAAAATGCAGGTACTGATATGTGTAAATAAATTATCTATTGGGCTCTATCGAATAGCCTATATATCACGTGCCACATTGCTTATTATAGGTGATAGGCTGCTAATTCGACCAATAAAAGCAGTTCCGTGGAGCCCATCACATGATTTTTCATATGTATCTATGTGACTTATTTTATGTTGTATCTAATTTGTATACTTAATTGTGGATACTGGTTTGAGTTTTTGTTTTGTTTTGAATGCATGGTCATTTTCAACAAAAGAATTCACTGATGTGGCAATCCAAGAATGATGAATTCTTAAGAGATTAGACGACATTATAACAACTACATCAAATTCTCAATTTGTTCATTTTGGATATGTATTAGACTCGAAAATAGTGATCGATCTTTATAATATGGATTATATATCATATATTTCCAAGACAGACTCAATAATCCTTTTATTATATTTTCTTCAATTGGTATGTACTTATGTTGTTTAGGCATTTCTTTTTTGCTCATTGTATAACTACTATATATCATAAAAACAGCAATTCTTCTACAAGGAGACGTGGTGGTTTTATTAATTATCTTGACCTTTAATAGCTTTGAATTGTTTTTGAGATTTAAAAATTCATTAATGTGACTTATATTGATCCATTCAACAACTAAAATTCTATATAAACCCACCAAACCACTAAAGTACTATTTTTGAATATCAGTCTTTGGAGCAATCTAATCTAAAATTTGATAAAATCAAATTGGTCATAACCTTAGAATTTCAAATAGTGGAGAAATACCAAGCAATATGAATACTACCGTTGCAGCTCAATTAGGTTCGTGATCTTCTGGGACTCGAGCATTTTATAGTTCCTCCCACCATATATATTGCGACAATATATGGACAATGTACTTGTGAGTGAATACCATGTTTCATTCTTACATGAAAAACATTGCAATCGACTTTCACTCTGTTAATGATGAAGTGGCTAAGAAATAGTTATATTACTCATTTAATATTTGATGCACAAGGAAGTGTGAAAGATGGTTAGATCTCACAAACACGTGGAAAGATAATCTAATATGTTGATTTGCTCACAAATAATCTAGATTCAGATATTCAAAATATTGTTGATTCGGCAGAATACTAAAATATTCAAAAAGAATCAAAATATTATTCATAAACAAAGTGCCAATACTAAACATTTATAGGCATCAAAATAAAATCCTAGTACATAAATTAATTAAAAAAACACTAAAGTTTAATTAAAAAGATTTCTAAACAAATATGGAAATAAAATATTAAACCACATTAAAAATAAATTAATTAATTTTTCTAAACTATTTCTAATTTATCCAAATTTGGTATGCTTGAATTGATATATATATATATATATATATATATATAATCACGAATCACTAAAAGAAAAATCAGAGAAGAAAAAAAGAATGAAAGGGTAAAGAATTAGAAGCAGAAAATGATTCTCAAATCAGTAGTAGGTGTGGAGGTTGAGGAGAAAAATAGCAGGCAGAAGGTGGTGAGGATCGGAGTGCTACTTGTGTGGCTGACTCTATCTTGCTTGGTGCTTTATAATTCAGTGACAAGATTTTATATGTTGAGCCAAGTCTTTCCCATAAACACTACTAGCTTTGTAGTGAGTTTTATTTATAGTGTTTCAGTAATCTGTTTTATTGAAACATTGGGATTGCTTTCTATGCTTTCATTTTTTTTCCAATGTGCTTTTTAATATTTTACATAATTTTAGTTTTTTTTTTTTTTTTTTATATGGAAATACATAATTTTAGTCAAGTATAAAGACTATGTAGCAGATCTATATATTGCCTTTTTTTTTCCTTCTCATTTTTGTTTTCCTCGTTAATTAGCATATCATTATAATTAACTCAGAAAATAAATAAGGATAAGTTTGGTTCAGATTTGTCATGCTGTTGGCTGCTACTATTACTTATTATTGAGATAAAACGAAACAAAATTAAAATGTGACCATAAAATGTCAGAATTCCTTAAGGGATTGTTTGGTAATGTTTATCTTGATTTGAAATCATAATTATTTTACACGACAACAATTAATGGTTTTGTTATTGAACTATTTTCAAAAGTATTGAAATCCATCTTTTACTTATGAAATATGTTTTTCAGGTGACAAATAGGGATGCATTAGAAATAATCCTAGAAAAAGCATCAATGAAGGATAAAACAGTGATCCTAACAAACCTAAACGATGCATGGGTAGAGCCACATTCACTATTCGATGTGTTTCTTGAGAGCTTTAGCATAGGAACACACAGAAGCTGTTGAAACATTTAGTAATCATTTGTTTGGATGAAAAGGCTTACAATCGTTGCTTGGCTTTTCATCTTCATTGTTATCCTTTTCGTATTGAAGGTTTCAACTTCACCAATGAAGCTTTTTTTATGAGTCCAAACTACTTAGAAATTGTTTGGAGGAAGATTGAGATTTTGGTTACTGTCCTTGACAAGGGATACAACTTTGTATATACGGTATGTTTGGCGGCATTTCAACTAAAAAGAATTCTTCAAGAGGGAAAAATATTAGTGATAACAGTATAAATATCAATTGGCAAAGTGTAAGCCTTTAGACTGTGAACAGTTAGCAATATCAGACTCGAATATAAGATTTATTTATTTTTCTATTTTGGCTGATCAGTACTTAAAAGAAGTTATTAATATTTAATTAGAATATGGATCATAATATAATAGTTTTTTTTAATTTATTACACTGCATTTTCTCGTTGCTCAATATAATTACTACAATTGCCAATAAAACAAAATTAGATTAAAATTTAAGATTATGGGGCAACAATTTTTTTTATTTTTTTTGGCTTCCAGTAAAAGTATTGTCTTGTTCTATCTATATGAGGGTGATATTAGATCTATTTTTATATGCAAAAATAATTCACTTAACAAGAGTTCATACAAACATCGTCTCCTCCAATCAAATTTATCTTGAAAATATAAAAATAATGAAGTCATTTTTAAAGCTCAACTATTTAGTTTTTGTCTCTACTTGTAAAGTCTTTATCTTTTTTCTTTTTCTTTTTCTTTTTTTCCTTTTAAGTTACTATGTTATCTTTATTCAATTTCAAATTCCTCTATATAAAATTGTTTGCATATACAAAACTATTAGTTTAATTGAAGTTTCTGTCTATGTTTCTCAAAAAATAAACTCAAAGTGGGACAATATCATTTGCACTTGTTGCCATCTTCCAGGATTTGTAAAGCCATGAAAAATCTGAAGCATTACCAGAAAAAAGCTTCTCCGTAAAATACTGATAACCATATATATAGTTTCTATATGGCATTTGATATTTCTAGCTAGAATAAATTTAAAAATAAATAAATAACAAAACCATGAAAAAACTTTTATAGACCTTGACTAAACAACATTCTAATATATGCATCTACAAAAATTCAGGGGTAGCATTATATTTATTACTAACAAGTAACAGCATACAAATTACTATTTACTTGACAAAGAAGGTGTTTTAAGGGAAATTCATAGTACAAGTAAATGCTGGTCCTAATAAATCATTGCAACAAAAATTAAAATGAGAAAGAGAAAGAAACTTGTAGCAAGATTTTCAATCTAACACAATTTATTCTCAACAGCCTACTGGACTAAGTCTATCAATTGTTTACTTCAAATCCTAATAAAATATTTGACAAGTTAAAAAAGTATTAGGATGAGATTGTTTAGAAAGAAAGTGCAGTCCAATGATGAAGATGTCATTGTTTCGAAATCTTGTCCCAGTCTTCTCCTTTATTCTGGCACCTTTCTTCCAGGATAGGACAGTCATAGATTTCTAAATAAATAAGAGATGTACGCATTCTTTCTTCTAGCAACATTTGCAATTGAGGGCATGAAAAGATGTACAATTTCCTTGAGAGAGTCGAGTTTAAGAAATGAAAGTCCAGAAAGAGATCCACAGTATCACTTTCATCTTTGATTGTAAAGCATGTAAGAGCTTGGAGTTTTCAAATTCCAGTTCATTCGAGGAGCTAGCAATGAGTTTAGAGCAGTTTTTCACTTTAAGTGTACAAAGATTAGAGGGAAGACCGATATCAGGAAATGAGTCTAGCTGTGGACAATCAGAGATATGCAAGTATTGCAAAGATGGGAGGAGGTCACGCATTTTCTCTGGCATTTTCTTTAGAGTTTTTCACAATCAGTAAGAGAAAATAAATGAGGTTTGGTGTAGGCAATAATCCATCTTTAGGAAAAGACATGAAATCAGGGCAACCACTTATGTCTATAGATTTTACAACATACTCACAGATTCAGGCAATACATCAATCACAGTCTCAGAGAGATTTTTGATAAAATATTTTAAGCTTGAGATATGTAATCAACCATTAGCCTAGAAGAATCTAGAGCATTAAAGTTGGTAATAAAATGACATTGAATGTATACCTATATATAGGTACACACATGCATCGTAATGGAATAAACGAATCAACTAGTTCTACCAAAAGGTAGCCAATAGATGCCTTAATTCACCAATTGATTTGGGCAGCTGATTAAAACCTTGGATTTTCGACAATGATAATGTTCTCAAATACCTCAACTTCAAAATTACAGTATTCACTATTTCATTAGATAAGCAGGTTGAAGTAAATATACACATTTTCAAGTGGTAAAAGGGTGTTCAAAGAACTACTTCAAAAACAGAATCAAGTCTCTTCGCAGTAACATAAGCTAAATGGAACTCCTTCATCATAATATCAATTGAGTTTCCTTCTTCTAATGTTAAACAATACTCTTTTGATACAAATTTAGTTAAAAATGCGATTAGGTCATGCATAATAATCAAGATATGTCTGCACTTAATTGGTTGTACAAAATTAGGATGCTAAATCATTGAAATAATCATCACCTACTTCTTCTATTCTCCAAGTGGTTCGCATCTAAGCACAAGCCCTTGCACTTCTGGCCAATTTCTGTACCAATTGTTTCCAACACTGTTGATGTGCACTAAAATCTCCATTTTCAAATGCATGCTTTGCAAATTGTTGCTGAAGCACCTTAAGTTAATGAAATGGAGAAATTGCATGATCGATGCAACTTTTTCGCTGAGTGTTGTTGCAATGTGATCATACTTCCCCAAGACCCATGTTTAAAAGGTTTACTCATCACCTCCCAACTAACATAATTCTCATTCCATGCATCATCAAAAACAATTAATAATTTCTTTCCTACTGACTTGAAACAAATCTAGGTCCATGTTATCGCAACAATGGGAAGTTACTTCAGATTTAGGACTCTCCTCGTTGCCTTAAAAAATTTCTTCAGAAACAAAAAATCCATACTTTGAAATAAAAGTGCTCTTTAATTAACTTTGTCACTATTGAATATTGATTGTCCAAAGGTGGTCTTTCCAATTCCTCCCATGCCAACAATTGGAATCACACATACCTGATTGCCACCTACATCATCATATCATCTCTTAGCAACAACTTGATTATGGCCTCCTTACCATAATCTCTACCCTAAACATTTTTACAAGAAAGTCTAGCCTCTCAAGATTCTCTTCCATCTTGGTCTCTATATCTAGATCATGGAAATTTAGATAAGCAGGGTTGAAGTCACTTACCTCAATTTGAATAGCAAAATGCAATCTCATCCAAGAGATCCTCTGTAGCCCTTCCAGCCTGTCCTTCACTGCTAGGTTTCTGATTTGCTTCTCCTCCACACCATTGAGTACTCCATTAACAGATAATAGCACTATCTTGAGCTTCAAACTATTACATTCAAGGAAACATTTGTAAGTATTATAATATTTAGAAGAGACTGGTAATATTAACATTATTCACCTTCAATCTTATATATAAGAAACTACTTTCTCCATGGAAGAAACAAATCAGCATAACTGGATACAAAACTGAAACTTGTTCCTTAGAAATTTAATTACAGAGAAAATTGAAAGAAAAAAAAATGCATGATAAGCTCAATCGAGATTTACCCTCAATTGCTAAAGTGGTAATCCCAACTATTCCAACGATTCCATTCCCATCAAACAAATAAACAACAATCACTAAAAGGATACACATTTCAGATAAATCCATAAAAACAAAGCTTAGAATCATGCAAAGGTCAAAAAGGTCTATCCACTAAATCCTCAAAAAACAGTGAAGAAGTGCCAAGCTATGGAAATGGAATTGCCTAGAAACAAACTTTAAGTAAGAAATTCCAAAAAAACAATTTACCAAGCATCAAAAGGAATAAAGATGAAAGATTTAAAAGTAAAACCCTTTAAACTTGCTTTGCTACATAGAGTTTGCATGATTGCAAATTTACAAAGGACTTAATCATCACCATCTCCTTCTAGTTCTTCAGAGTGCTGGAAAAAGAGAGCCAGGCGAAGAAGAAGGTGTGTTGATTCGGGCTTCAAATTGGGCCGCTTGATCGGTACAAGCGCAAATTTTTGGGCTTGCTGGACTCAGGCTGAGTCCATTATCAAAGAAGGAGATACTGAGTCGGGCCTATGAATAATGGTAGGATAGGAGGTACTAAACTCTACCAAAATATTAGCCAGTGATGAAGTATTATTATTTAGCATTTATATAGCAATAATGCTAAATTTATTAAAATATTAACTAAATTTATTTATTAAATAATATAGTGGATGATGCATTAATATTTAATTTTTTAATTTTTTTTATTTAGTTATCCATTTAAATGTCTACTTATCTATATTTAAGTTATATGAATATATCAACCAATAATATTTTCACACGCGTCATTTGGTAAACAGATTTAGAAAGTATATTCAATTTAGAGTTTAATAAATTTAAATTAAGTTATAGATTTTAAAAGATTCATAGATTGTTATGGAATTTTATGGATTCTGTATAGAATTCATAAGAATCCAATTAAATTCATACACAATAAGTAGAATTTTACTTAAGCTTTTTTATTCACAAAATTCTTTTTAAAATATAATGAAATCTATTAAAATCCATAGTTTTTTAAAATTTTTTAAAGTTTATGACTTTTTGAATACTTTTTAGATTTTAAAAGACTTTTACAAAGTTTTAATTGAATACGCTTAAATTTTAATAGACTTTTATAAAATCTATTAAAATTTGAATTAAATACCTCTTGATTTGTATAAACTTATCTGAACTCTGAATTGAATACCCTTCAACTTTTAAATTCTTTTAAAATCCAACAAATTTTAAATTGAATACATCATTTTTAATCAATATTTTGGTATTTGCAACATTACTCTTTATTTAGTTACCAATAATACTGGTGTTACTAAAATATTTATCTAATGTTTTAACCAAATGATATGACAGAATTAAATTGATTTGTTTGATTTACTTATCCATTTAAAGATTCATCTATCTATATTTATGTTATATTAATATTTCATTAATAATATATTGATACATGTCATTAATAAATATTGGTTACAATAATTTTTACATTAAAAATGAAAGAGAAGTGTCTCCAATCCACAATCTCATAGTATAGATATAAAAATTTTCCTACCAGACCAACCTCACTTTACAAATAATTTGCAAGCACCTCTAATATTACATGTCAATTTCAATTTTAGCATGTACACTTAAACTGTGTGTGTTAATAACAATGTCAAATTATAAAATATTATTAAATGATGATGAGATCCACTCTTTACCATACAAGGAAAATTTTTATAATATAACCATTTAAAATGTTTGTAAATGGATCGAAATTGTCAATCTCTATAAATGAAGTAATATTATCTATAAATGAGGTAATGTTATTTGTAAATGGAGTAACATTATCCATAATCGAAGTAATATTATCAAAATCTATGATGAAATAACATTGTCTGTAAATAGAATAACATGGTATGTAATGTTATACTGTAAAAAGACCCATCAAAAAGCAAAATAAGAGTTTTTAACTTGATAAAAAAAATATGATGACCATTGTTATTGTTATTGGACCCATTTATTAGAGATAAAATAGAAAATATATGATAATCCACCTCCTATTAGCTTAAAATTTTAAGATCAGTGGTGATTCAACATGGTATCAAAGCCAAAAGACATAGCGGTCAGATGTTTGAAACTCAATAACTTCATCTAAATTTAAAGATCCAAAAAGAGCCCAAAAGAGGCCGGGCCAAATATTTATATGTAAAAACCTAAACGGGTCTACATGTTAGGGAAATATTAGAGATAAAATATAAAAAAATATGATGATCAACTTCGTATTAGCTTAAACTTTTAGGATCAATGGTGATTTAACACCATTGAAGATACTAACTAGAGAAGCAATGCCAAATTATAGAGATGCTCTAACATTATTATTTAGTAATACTTATCTTACTAAAATGCACTACAATAGTAATGTATAGAATGTTGAGCTGATGTGGTCTAGAATTGTTAAGGTTATTGTACGCTTCTGGAAATTCTGTCGGACCTTATTAAGCTTATTAAAAAGTAAAATTTTCCTTCAAAATCTAATTTGTTCAAAAATTAGTAAAATATATAATTGATTAATAATCATAAATAGTATTTATGCACATTATTATTGGAAAAATAATTTTGAAATTGATTGTGTATTTGTGTCACCTTAGTTAGAACAATATATATTTTCAGGCCATATATATTGCAATCAATGTTTTCTATTAGAGATGCTCTAAAAGACTATGAAATTTTGTTGTCCTTATAAAGATTTGTGATTTTTTTTTAATATTTATATATATAAAAGGTTTGAGTTTGTTAAATAAAAAATATAGATTCTATGTAAATATATATACACGTACAGTAATAATTGATAAAAAAAATAAATAAATAAATAATGAATGAATTATTTTTGTTCTTTGTGGGAAATAGTTTATTTTTAAGGTGTAAAAAGATCATTTCCTATTGAAGGGGATTAATTAGTCAATTGAAAAAATTAGAGTGCAAGTGGGAATCTATGAAACTTACATGACATGAAAATATGATAAAGAAGTTTTTGGGTCCTCGAAAAATATGATGATGATGATAAGGACAAGTTGCAATTATCTTGCCCAATTTTTCCATAAAATATGACCTTTTTTTTAAGTTGAAACCATTCGTATACCTCTATCGCCCTCAATAAATTTCTCTTTCTAAAAATCCAGAACCAAGTGCCCCACATACTTATTATCATACATACATATTAATCAGTGTCAATTTTTACGTACCCAAAAACAAAGACAAGGAAATTTTTCTAACTTCTTGTTACGTACGCAATAACGCGATTTAATGCGCGGTACATACGCTATGGAAATATATCTCATAATATATATTACTATAAATATCAAAAGTATTAATTTATCAATTTGTTAAAAAATAAAAAAAGTAAAAATAAATGCCACTATTTTTAACCCGAATCCCCTATCCCCAATATTTGTTAAAAACTGGTATATAGTGATCCTTAATTTGTATATTTAGAAACAAGTTTTTTTTTTTTTGATGAAATATTTAGAAACAAGTTGCAGCGTTGGAAAAGCAACCCAAAGTGCGCAGCAGTCACTGTATATATCGATATGTATATAAATATAAAACCCACTCCAACAAAATAAAGCCGACCAGCTTGAGTTTCAAAGAAAAACCAAAACTAGTTTTGTTTTTTATAGGTTTAATCGGCAACCTATAGCTTTTAATTCTCTCTGTCTCTTGCACTAATAGTATATCTCCAATTCAAAGTATTATTATATGTAACAGTATCTTATTTCATCTTTTATCATATCCAAAGGTACAATTTAAATTTAATAATCTATAATTATAAATTATATTTTACATAAATATTATTACATGTTTGATAATAAATTATTTATTATAACATATTATCCATTCAATAGTGGCATATAAATATTTTTCTTTACTTCTATTCTACTTGCACTTTAGCATTTAAAGTGATGCGTTAAAGTTCGATTAGGACTTCGACTGCAGAATTTAAACCATCTTTAATGGTATTTTTTATTTTAAAAAATATAGTTTTTTTAAATAAAAAATATTTTTGAAATTTTAATAAAATAGAGAGTGAAATATTTTATCCAACTCCAATCATACTCTTTATCACTACTCTTTATTTTTCTTTCTCTTTTGAATATTATAAAACAAATCTAATAAATTAAAATATTTTGTTAAATAAAATTATTAAATATGCATTGAAAATTATAGATAAAATAAATATGTGCATTAAATTTTTTATATAAATAGTAAATTTGGCTCTCTATATTTGGAGAGTCAAATTTTAATATATATTTTAACTTTTTTATTTGGATAACCTATTAAAATTATCAAATTAAAAATTACTTTTTAAAATAAATAAAAATTAATATTTTTAAAAATTACATTAGAAATGATTTTATATTTCACTTTTCTCGTACATAAATAATATATTTATATTTATATTTATTTTTTTGGTAAAATGAAATAATATATTTATATGTGTGTGTAATAGAGAAGATAATTAATTCAAGAAGCTGCAGAGAAAATGGTGTGCAAATCGTCAGAAATTAAAGGTGGGGAGGTTGATCGATATCAACAGTAGGGAAATTACATTTATAGGCCTCGGGTGATGATGATGATGTTGACACTAGTGATGTTTGTGGGGTTTGCAGTGGCATGCTTTGTTTTTTTTTTTTGGGTAAATCAGTGGCATGCTTTGTGCTTTCT
This sequence comes from Ochetophila trinervis, assembly GCA_003254975.1. Classification (NCBI taxonomy): domain Eukaryota; kingdom Viridiplantae; phylum Streptophyta; class Magnoliopsida; order Rosales; family Rhamnaceae; genus Ochetophila; species Ochetophila trinervis. The sequence continues at coordinate 3,139 of QANX01001964.1, read as the reverse complement.
AATTCATTGCCCAAAACATATTTCTTCAGCCAAGTCTTTGCAACCAAGGATCCACTAACAGTGCAAGAGTTAATTTAATTTACTGTTTATTATTTACTGCAATTTTAGAATTGATGTTTCTGTAATTTTGAGTGATTTTAATTTGCTGCATGAATTAATTGTTTTTTTCTTTTTTTATGTTATTGCATTTTATCAACATATATTTGATATTATTAATGATCACACAAAATAATATGAACTGTTCAATATTATTTTTCAAGAAAAAAAAATATGAACTGTTCAATTTTTATTTTATTTTTTTTCATTTTAATTTCTTATTTATTGAAGAAGGAAAATGAGAAAAAAATGGTAGTTAAAAGTCCATGTATTAACGTATTTAATTTTTATTTTTATTTTTTAATTTTTGATTTTTATTTATGATTTATGGTTTATAGTTTCTGTTTATGATTTTTGGTTTATGTTTTTGTTCAAATGAAAAACAACAATCATTTTCTAATGTTTTTTATGAAAAATAAATTATTATTTTTTGGTAATTATTTATTTATTTATTATTATTTTATATTTTTTAAAAACTTTACAAATAAATTTAAACAAATTCATATTCGATTAATGTTTAACACCGAATCTTAGTTATATTCGATTAATATCATGATCCTGATTAAGCGGTTTCGGATTTCAGACCAGACCAGGTAATCCCGCGTTCCGGCCCCGACTTAAGCAGTCCCGGGTTCCTGCCTGACCTAGCAGTCATGGGTTCCGGCCTGACTCGGACAGTCCTGGATTCCTGTCGACCGGGCGGTCACGGATTTCGGCATTGACCGGGTGGTCACATATTTCAGCACCGACTGGGGGTTCCCGAATTTTGGCCGCAACTGGGCAATCTCGGGTTCCTGCCCCGACGAGGAGATTTCGGATTTCGGCTCCGCCTGGACGATCCAGGGTTCCAGCACCGATTGGGCAGTCCCAGATTCCGGCACGACCGGGCAGTCCCAACCCCGACGGGGCAGTCCCGGGTTCCGGCATAACTGAGCGGTCTTGAATTCTGCCCCGACTAGGAGGTCCCGAGTTCCAGCCTAGTAGAGATATCAACCAAGTTTGTACAATGCATGCAGATTGCTGTGTTGGCCTAGAAAACAAAGTTTTCATTATCTTCGTATTTTGCTTTATAATTGGAGAAGATTTATGTCTTTGGATCCAATTATGCGATTGCCAAATTCTTCTTCATGGAGTGTTCCACAAGATTGCAGGTATTTTTTTTTCTTTTCCTATTTACATTTGATGGGTAATAATAATTTAAGTAAAAAAATTAAAGTTCGCTGAAATTATGAATTAAGAAATGTATACATGTGTGAGTGTGTGAATTTATGTTCTTAATTTGTTGTGTTGGTAATGAATATATATATATATATATATATATATTTAATGGATGGTTATCGTGGTCAAGATCATCCTTCCAACGTGGCAAATTGAAGAAAAGGAGATTAACAATTCTGGAAAGAGGAATAATTAGAGATCATGGTCGATGATGGTAGAGACACCTCTTTAATATTTCTCAAGGTGTAAGCCTTAATTGGACTACAATTATATTATTGTTCATTAATTGATAAATATTTTTGTTTATTATATATATATATATATATA